>JAZHYW010023810.1:0-116399 GCA_037355805.1 Ixodes ricinus
TACATTGCAGTAAAAAACAAATGCAATGGCTTAGCTCGGCTATGCCAGGATATACGTAGCGTGAGCTAAGGTTCAGCTGGTTATTCTTAGCTTTTCTGGTTGTCTACCGGGTGAAACAAGGAGACGGCAGGCTCTTTAAATCGACCGGAAAATTCGGTTTCTTAACCTATCGCGCTACGATTTTGTGCAGCGTTGCCCACAGATGGTGCATTTTTTTCGTAAAATTTGCAAAGAACGAACTTACCTGAGGAAAAAGTAAAGAAAGAAAAAGGCTTAGCTCCTATGGAAACGCAGCGACGCCACCAGTCTTCAAACAACACAGCGCCGTTTCGCACGGGAGACAAGAGATGGCGCAACGAACGCCGCCAACGAACGAGCATACGGCGCCGAGAGCCGGCACTTTAGCAGACGATCCTTTCGACTCAAAAGCGGCGCGGTAACGCCAAACTTTCGACAACAAAAACAGGCGCGGTAACAGCAAGGAACTGCAGTTCCTTGTCTGCTAAACACGATGGCTCTCGGCGTCGTCTGCTCGTTCGTTGGCGGCAGTTGGCGTCGCGACCGCTTGCGCCATCTCTTGTCTCCCGTGCGAAACGGCGCCGTGTTGTTTGCAGACCGGTGGCGTCGCTGCATTTCCATAGGAGCTAAGCCTTTTTCTTTCTTTACTTTTTTCTCAGGTAAGTTCGTTCTTTGCAAATTTTACGAAAAAAATGCACCATCTGTGGGCAACGCTGCACAAAGTCGTAGCGCGATAGGTTAAGAAACCGAATTTTCCGGTCGATTTAAAGAGCCTGCCGTCTCCTTGTTTCACCCATAGAATTAGCTTGATTATCACGCTTACTGCTGCTTCAATGACACACACACGGTATACGCATTATGTGACACATGTATAATTATATTTTTTTGCTCAACGTCTGGTTGCTTCTCTATTGCCACAAAGACGGCTCGGTGGTCAGTGTAGGCGCACAGCTGGGCACGCGGCGGCGCCAGTGCGTCTGCCGCGGCTACGACGTCACTCCTCTGGAATGCGCAGACCGGCGAGGCGCGCCGGCGGCGGCGCGCGTGGCCCGGCGCGCCAGCTGTGCGCCGTGTGACGTCACTGCTCCTCGCGCATGCGCAGCACGGCTCTCCGGGAGCCACGCGAAACTGCTCAACCTCGGCCAGTGTAGCTCACGCTACAAAATCTTCAAAATTTAACTGTGGCTATTATGCAAAGGTATATGTTAGGCAGTGACGTTATAAAAACTTGTGTTCATATTTTGTTTTGTTTATCTTTTTTTAATTCAGAAGCGAAGAAAATATTTCCATATAGCAAGAAGATTTATAAATTCCCTCAATTAGGTATGGCTGGGTTCCTTTATAGGTCTAATTTTATGTCAAATCTGTCGTTTTCTTGCCATCTCAATGTAAGTACTTGACTTTCTGAGGCTACAGTCTATAGATATAACTAGATTAAATTTAACAGAGCTCATGACTTGGCAATTAGGAGCTTAGGAACAACCTTCCCGAGTTCAGCTGAATTTTCGTTTAAGCATGGTGTAACAGTAGTAAAAGGCGTGGAGAAAGGCGCAACAACTCTTCAATATTCGATTCAGAAATATTCAGCCAAAACTACAATTCACTTTGAATTTGCTTCGAACCCAAGATCCATCATTTGCACATGCCTAACGAAGAGTTATCGGTTTTTGTGCAAACGGTGTTCACATCGATCGCAATGAATAGCCAGTGCTACTCGTTGTAATCGGTTAGAGTAGCTATGTGCTCCGCTTAGCTGCTCTATGAACAGCGGCAGGTTGAATACGAACGAGGGCAGTGTGAGACATATTCAACACAAAGGTGTCCATTTGATGTTCAACTCGAGACAATTACGTGACCGTGATACAAACCCTACAAAGTGCGCCAAAACATCTTTTTACGTCGAACACATACCGAAGACGCCATCGGTACTCCTAATAGGTTAATTGAGACATCAACAAAACTTCCGGCGTATGATTGTTCAAAAAATGAATAAATATCTGTAGAGGCCAAGTCCACTCTCCCAACATTCCAACAATTGCAAGTTTTTTCCATATACAAAGTTTCGAAGAGATCGTATAAAATTTTCTGCCATGAAAGACCAAAACTGTCTGATCCAAAGCTGAAAATCTCTGCTCCAAAACCCAATTTTTTTCCTGCTACAAGAGCTGCTCCAAATCACCGCTTGTCAGTTTGGTGTTGCATTTTGGTGTTGAACGTAATCGTCCCTTTAACTGAGCACCGCGATCCGTTATTGATCTCGAAGACTTATTCCTCCCTAAATATATTCCTAGCTGTCCAGGGGAGGAAAAAGAAAAAGGTACGGAAACTGAAGCACAACATCATGTTTTAAACCACTGCGTTGTTTCCTGTTAGTTGTAATTTTTCTGAGACCTTGGACCAGACACTTCATATATTCCAGAAATCTAAGCTCAGTACACCAAGTCGAACCTATTTCTGGTAAGTGTAGTAGAATACCTATTGGAACACTGTTTCCAGCATAGTTTTTACGAATCCTCAGTTGGAATTATGCTGAATGACAAATGTTCGCAATAGCAGATTGTCGTCTTATGCGGATGCACATGCATATCTTCCACGTTCGGTTGGTCACATTGTTTCAACGCTAACAGCATCTACGATCAGTTTAACGGCAACAAATTTTTTCTTACACTTTATTGAAGGCTGCGAAATACATATTGATATACGGTAGTTTTGGGAAGTGATTAAAGTTGATTCCATAACAAAAACTCAGGTACGTTTCAAGCACTTCAATTTGACTTTAGGTACATTCTAGGAACACTTATCGTGCTCTATTCACGGTATACATTTTCTAGTACTCTTACTTGAGTTAATATACGATAGTTGACTTCTAAGTAGATTCCTTAAAGTTGGTGTATGCTAAAGAACAAAACTATCAACAAGACCTCTTGAATAATCATAAGAAGCTAAATTTTCTTAAATCAAATAGTTTATATTTTTGCTGTTATGATTTTACATTGACGTTCGAAGGGAACGACACTACAGAAACAAAGATTATGTAACAAATAACTCCACTTTCAAAGCACATCCAGTCGAACAAGACTTACGTGAGTGCTTTTAGCTTAGTGCACATGTTTTACTTCGATTGAAATACACAATCTGTTCCTTTCATTTACTCTTAACTTTTTACTTTGCTTAAAGTAATTAGTGTGCCCTCTATGATAACAGTTGCGAAATTAAATATGAAAAATCATGTGAACTGTCCGAAACATACTATTTTTCTCGATCTCTCTCATTATGTCACCTCTTGTCTGTCTGTCTGTACTTGAGTTTTTTGTTTGTTTTTCTGGTTGGTGGCAGAAATATTAATATTGTGCTAATATTTTTTTCTAGTGCCTAATTATGTTTTCATGCGCTTTTGCCGGTCTGCTTTGTCGCACAAACAGGTAGTTATTTTCTTTTGAGAGCCAGTTCTATAGGTACAAAATGTTTCACGAAATAAAAATTACTATTATTGCTATTAATCCATCAAGGTCCTCATACTGTGCCCTAGTAGTTTTTGCAGGGACTTCACCCAACATTGGTGAAATATTATATGTTAACGATCGACCGCATAAGAAAAAAAAATCAATTTCAACACAACTTTTTCAAAATTGATTCTGCTCGCCACCCTTCGTCCGCAACACCGGCAGAACCGAATCGCCATGCCGAGCCTCAGATTTGTGAGCGCCTACCCTTTCCCCCACATCCTCTTTAATGCAGACGAAAACCGGTTAGTTCCAAACAACGCCACGCGGCTGCAAGGGGCGCTGGTAGACGCTGTTCGGACAGATGGCGCCATCTGTGCGAGGGAAGATGAAACTGGCATCCGCCCGGGGGTATTGGCGCTACGTGACTGGGACTTGATCAGGTATCAGAAGATTTGAGTACGCCGGCTTCTTGCTATACACCGACGCAGTGTTTTCAAGCAAGCCCGCGTTTGCCCACGGCGGGCGCGGGCATAAAGCGGTGCGCAGAAACCAGATTCAGGTGAGGAGAAGCTTCTGCGCATGCGCAGTGCCGACGGCAGCGCCACCGCAGTAGTGTGATGTCCAGATCGATCTATAGAGTACACCTGCGACATGACACGTGCGACTGCTTACGGCCATATGACCTAGCACCTCTTAAAATCTTTTACGACGAGAGAAGACACTGGCGCCACCTAACGGGTAACCGTGGAACGCTCGCAGTTTCCGTATATTTCCTATTTTTTCGCACATCGTTCTTTATTTCTTGGTATATAAAAAAAGGTTTTGACATCGTTACGAACATTTTCTCACAGATAGTACGTACACTTTGTCTCGCAAAAACCGCAGAACCTTCGCTAAGGTGAAATGTAGCTCCGAGGTCACCTCATAGGTGGCGCCCGCGTGCTCTCACGTCGTAAGAGTTCACAAGAGTTCGGTTCTAAGCAAACTCAAATGTATGAAAAGGTCTTTAGTCTCTCGTAAAACCCTTCTTACTATCTTTTCTTTTTAACAAGCTTTTTTGGTGTTTTACGACTTTGCATTCTTTGGCAAAAAGAAACACACCCTCCACCAAGACAAAAAGGCCCATATGACGAGGTCGTTTTAGGCGGCTGTTCTGGATTCCCTTATTCCAGGCCCGAAAATAAAACGAACCTCTGCTCTGCTCTTTCTCTAAACCTCTAGGGTGTCATGGAAGGCGTTTCCGACTGGTCTGTTTAGCGTCCCATTCCGCCTATGCGTCCAAAGTGGACCCAAAAGTGGCAACAAATGACGTCACAAAAAGCCAGAGTGTCACGCTGTCGGACGTCGCGATCCTGGCGGTTGGTAGCAGAAGTTCCGGCAAAAAAAAGCCCGAGCAAAGGCGAGTGTCGCGGTCGTCGCGGTGTCCCAACTCCTGGCTGCCGAAGCTTCCGTGGGCTGTCGAGCTGAAGAGCGACCTGCAGCAGAACAGGCGTCTGCCACATCCGCAACCGCTGCTGTGACACCGCCAGGATGGCGACCGGAGACAGCGTGATGTCGTCAGCAAACAAAAATAAAAATACCACCTTTTTTTTTTTTGACACGGGAAACGCATTATTTATAAACTAAAGTGCATTTGGTCAACTTGGTTAGCGTCGCCGCGTCAACTGCCTAACCGAATATCTATTGAGGGAGACTGTACTACTTTAAAGGTACGCGGCCTGTATACACTTTCATAAAACTAAAGGTACGCTGAAATATGCTTTCATTACGCTAAAATATACTTTTATTACGCTTTTAGTGCTTTTGTTTTTTGTTTTTTCTTTCGTGGGACCCTTCTGCATGCCAACTCCAGTGTACAGGGAAGCGTACTCTTTACGACGAAGTACAGGGGCCGCGAAATTATTGAATCGGCGGCGTACTCATGGATAAGCAGGTTTGAATCAGAAGGCTATTTCCGAACAACACACTTTTCGAAATTCGCAAAATACCTGGCCTGCGAAAACAGCGTACGTCATTTATAATAAATATATTTTCTTCAATTTTTTTTCCGCAAGGGCAGTTTTTTTTTAATTTTTGTAGTACGAGCACACAATATACCAGTACTCTAATATGAAACATACGGTGCTTCTCTAATGCGCAAGAACGTAAAGTTTCAACAAAACAAAACCACGAAAGAAAACCAACAAAAAAACAACAAGAGAGTAAGCTTTCTTGCTGTTTCGCACGCCTAGCACTTGTTAGAGTGACCCACGCGTACTATACATTAACCGACATCGTCTGCTACAATTTCGCGTTCTTCTTGTTGTTGTTTTTTTTTGTGTGTGTTTGTTTCTTCTTTTTGCAGCAGCCGAACCTGACCTATCTGTCCGCTAGAATTCCTCGCCATCCCTCTGCAAGACGCATGCCTGTGGCTATTCATTCGCTAACGGAAAGCCAACCTTTTTATTTTCTTTTTCTCTTTCTTTTTCTTCTTCAACACTTCCTCTTTTATTCACACACGCATTCAAACCGAAAACGGGCAAAGCGCATGGCGACTTAGATGCTGCTGCTCCTCACCGTTTCCTTATTTGCCTTTGTTTCGGTTTTTTCTTTGTTTCTCAGCGGCCTCGCTTCTCTGAACCGTCACAGTCCAAAGGGCCAAACACGTCCGCGCGCGTTCGAATGCCGTTGCCACCTTCAACGGGTCACTGAAACTTTTATTTTGTTTCTTTTGTTTTTTACGGCTATTGGGAGACAGACCAGGTGCCGGGCCGATCTAAAGTGCACTGAAAAAACATAGACACGGAAAGTATGCAAAGAAGAAATAAATTTGCAGAAACACGCAAAATAAATGTAGGAGGAATTTCTTTCTCTGTACTTTACGATGTACCTGTTCTATTTCTTTGTATTTTACCGTAGCTGTGAATTTATTAGTGATGGATCGAATCTACCCAACTTCAGATTCGGCATATGTCGAACATTTTAAAGGAAAGTTCGGCAAAAGATTCGGCGAAAATTCGGCAAATGTCTGTGCACGCGCGATAACGCGACGGGGCTATATGGATTGCGAAATGAACGCCGTAGCAGTCGTAGCATTTTACCATAGGTACAGTGCTAGTAGCAACAAGCGGTTACGGCGAGGTGGGGAGTAGGCAACACGGTAACTGTCACGCTCGTGAGCCTTCTTGAGTGAGGTTCTCTTCAACATTTTCTGCCTCAAGAACTGGAGAATCGAAGCCAGTAATTTACGCAGTCCACTGCGCAAGTGACAACTGATGCAGTGCATTCTACATTCCTCACATGTTCACTCGTACATTCCTCATGTTTAATTACTGTTGACCAACACGCCCATTTTGTAAATTTCATTTGACCGTTGTTTAGTGATGCAACCAAGTAGTTGAAGCATTGACTGAGACAATTCCTTTAAAGCACTCCTCAGTAATTATAATCAATCTTGCTCTCAGGCTCACAAGACGTTTGTGCCAAACACGAAATTAATATTTCTTTTTAATTCAGCGTCATTTCCACGTGTTATCTCATGTACCTGACATAGAATTAAACACAAAACTACTCATGCTCGACGTTGCACATCCAACATTCCTAACTCTTCCACATCTTCCTAAGCGTCCGGGTGTGTGTCCTAACACCAGAAACCGGCATCTTAAAGGTTTGAAACGGTGACTTTGCGAATATGTGGATCACACACTTTCATGCAAAGATGACGTCAAATGGCCGAAATAAAAAAAATTACACCATCTTCCCGAGGGGAACCGTGGGGGTGATGCGGAGCATCGCGGATCGTAATTAATTTATTCCCTTCTTGAATGATTTCTTTTGGCCGGCCGGATTTGGGCTGCGGCGGACGCGAGCGGCCGAGAAACGCTAGCAGACGACAGCCGCAGAGCTGCGGGAAAGCCCACCCCACTGAAAGCCCTGGCGTGGCGCTGCGACCCGCGCGCCCAAAACTATCCTCCTTTCACTCCTAGGAGAGGAGACTAGAGGGGAGAGTTGCGCGTGCGCGCGCGGTGTGAGTAGAAGGAACGAACGCGCAGTGCACGCAGCTGGTAGAGCGAGAGAGCGGAGAGAGTAACGCGCAGCTGTTGGAGAGAGGAAGGAGAGTTGCGCGTGCGTAGTGCGAGTGCGGACTACGACGCCGCGGGACATAGCCCCGAGCAAGAGATGCTCCGCATCTAAAACATGCATATTTATAATAATACTGTTATCTTTTCTGGCGAAGACTCAGTAACCGTTCCATTCGTTTTCGCGCACGAAAAGGTGACTCCCAGAGAAAACAAGAACGCAGTGTTGTTGCCTTTGTATTTACACCACACACCTTGCAGGCTTGCGCTGATGAGGCCTCAAAACCGAAACTCTCGCATCGTGATTCGTGACTGCGCTCGCTACTACCCAACCTCGTTGTCACGCCACTTCTGCAAGAAGTCACTAAAATTAACAGTAAACACACAAAAACAACACCGATACAATTATCTTGTAGGATATAATTTTATTTAGTAATAACTGTGTCAATTTGCATTACATGTTGCATTTAAGATTCCGGAACTTAGAAACGTTCGGGAAAAGTTTGGCTTTGCCGAATCCCAAGATTCGGCGCCGAAGTTTCGATTCCGCAAAAGTTCGGCCCATCACTAGTATTTATGGTGATTTGCTAACTGTGTTTTAAGTTCTGTTTTTATCATGAACTGTTGTATTGCCAAATGTTTTTTTCGCGACCACAAGCTGTGTCATTAAAGGGGGACCGAGGACTCGATTCTCAAGCCGTTTCAACAAAGACTTTTTTCCTTGGTCTCTCACGTTGGTGAACTCTTGGTGTAAATAAAATAAATTATAATTATTATGAATATAACTTGTATCTAAAAGATAACATGCAGATTGTGACACAATACTCATAGGCCAATAAAGCAAGACACTAAAAAGGCTACTCTTCATTTCACATTTATGATACAAAGAAGTACACGTGTAGAATATACATATCGAGCATATTGCGGTGAAGCATATCGCAGTAAAACTCTTGGTCGAGTGACTTGATCAAGAGGATCGAGCTGACACAAGCTATTTACAGATCGCGACACATGTGGTTCATTTGTCCTGTTTTTCTTTCCTTCCAATTGAACTGCTATAAAAACTTTAAAGACATCAAACTTAAAAAAATTGTTATCAAACTTCTCAATTGATATCAAACTATGAAATTACTTATCAAACTTAAAGGTTAGTTATCAGACTTACAAATTTAATATCAAACTATCAAACTAGTTATCAAACTTAAAGGGGCACTGAAGTCATTTTTTAAAAAAGGTCGTTTTTATCTGATATTGTTTAAGAGGTGCTAATTCCCGCATAAACCAAGTCCTATATTACAAAACCGCCTATTCATCTCAGGGCAAGAGAAAAACATGTGGACTCTTTTTTCTCGTGGACTACATTGTGTCGACCAATCAAAGCCCTACCATACGCGCAGATTCCGAATGATTTTATTATAACTCGTTTCGAAGAGAGTCTGATCGGTACACATTCGGAAAAGACTCCTTTTTCACCGCGGGCGAAGCCATCGCTTGCAACTCGCCGACAAGCGCCCGTCGTCGACCACTTCACCCGGAAGCCCAAAAGGGCGTGCCGCGATCTTTGAACACGCTTTTAAGGGAGGACACTACCCGACATGTCTACTTTTAAACTGCTTACTCAATCGGTGTGAAAATCGCAGGTGGTATTTGTAGCCATATAGAAGGAGGGCATGCAAAGTTTCAGCCCTGTGAACCAATTTTATGAGGTACTATACCCCCAGAACGTAGCTTTGCATGAAATCTGCTCAATGAATCTATCGTTGAAAAACGGTGTTGATCACCACATATTTGTCTGGTGGAATGCATACTGGAATACTTGTTGCCGGTTACTATAAAAAGAAATTTCAAAAAATATGCATTTTTCAAATAAAAAAATTATGAAAGTTTTTTTTTTTTGCATTTGCCAAGTTTTGCAAATTACAATTTTTCATAATAAAGGAACATAAAATTGTAAAATCTAAGGTCATAGTAACCGGCTCGATAAAGTTTCGGCATATAATCCGCAAATATTAAGTCTCTCGGTAGTTTCATACTGAAACGATAGTTTTATTAAGGTGGGATTTGCTGCCAAAAGTGAAGCTGAGATAAATGCACTAAGTTTCAAGATGACTTTAAAATTTTCTTTGCGTCTTAAAGGTCAGAAGTTCTTTCCAGCAGTGTAGGTGATGTCTTACTCAAACTTCTTCCGATATACTGACATTGCTTTCAGCTATTTTCACTTGTGGATGGCGAGTGCTACGCAGTGCAGCACACCTCACCAACATATAAAGAATAATTATTTTTGACATTGTTTGTCAGTGAACATTGACAAGACTTTGTTGAGAGTGTTCCTTGTTATCCATACATGCCAAAACTATGCAGTTGTGAATATGCATTTTTGGAAAAAATGTGCAATTCAAGGTAGTGTCCCCCTTAACGAGCAAATAAGCTACGCACGATTGTGATTTTGGGTTTGTTCGGACACTTACAGCGTCTAGATTAGGTTAATAATATTGTTTTATTTTGCACCAAAAATACATGATGCAGGAGGCTTGCAGAAAAAGCTGTCAAATAGACAGTTGTCACCCCAAAGGACGATCTTAGAATCGACTTCAGTGCCCATTTAAAGCATTATCATTTAGGGGCGCTCTCCAAAACGATACAATTTGGTGTCGGTCGATATATCGTGTCTGAGTAAAGTGCGAAAAAAGCATCGATGTTGAGATCACGCTAAGGGTGTGGCGCAGTGCACGTCCCAGCACGTGATCATGTGAGACGTAATCCGCTACCTAATTAAATATTTGTGAGTAGTTACAACTATAATCGCGTCACCGCTAAGTTGAGAGGGCGGCGGAAGGCACGTACTCGACATGTTCATTGAACCTGTCAACCGGCCGCCTGCCTTGCATGTGATCACCCTTTCTGCGAAAACTCACGCGCAAGGAGGGGGTCAGGCGAAAACTGAAATGCAGGCAGTTCCACCACGTTGTCGGCTTAGCGGTGGGTTGAGTGCTCGCAACTCCAACCTCGTGCACTAAATCCCCTTTCCTCTGCTTCACATTTCGGCCTCCAAGCCGCGCCCGCTTTGGCTGCACACCCATGGATAGGCAATCAGCCCCGTGCGCGACCGAAAGCGTCGCTGTGGTCGGCCTTCCACGATTGGCCGAACGCTGACTATGACGTCAGAAAGGGAATTTATCATCGACGGAATAAGAGGAATGAAAGAACTTCAATTTTGACGGTGTTGGCAGTGTTGGTTTGAGAGCGCAATGATTTCAAGCTTCCACCATGCTATTTACAAACACCATCGAACTTGTTGTTCGCAAGGTAATGACGTCACAAGGGGGAACCATAGGAGGGCGCCACCAAAACATCTCGCCGCTAATAGAGAGTTTTAGTAGATCGTTCCGATGACCCCGATAACAATACCCAATACTCCGCCGCCGCCTTTGCGCATGCATCGTATCGTTATCGGGGGTATCGTATAGGCATCGGAACGATCTACTAAAACTCCCTATTAGCAGTGTTGTAGGTGTTACCGAAAGAAAAAAAAGGAATCGGTTGCTCGTTACTTGCAAACAAAAAGGAACGCTCTACTGACCTACGTTACCTCAAAATCAAAGAACCCCGTTACCGTCACCGTTACCGATAATAGGGAGTTTTGAGAACAGTTTTTGCGCATACGATACGGTATACGATGGGCCATGGGGTACGAACTGCGCAAGCGCGAGTCTTCTGCGGTAGCGCATGCGCAGTTCGTACCGGAGGGCCCATCGTATACCGTATCGGATGGGCAAAAACGGTCCCTAAAACTCTAACAAAACGCTTTACCGTTTTGAAGTTACAGGTGTAAGTTCCATATTTCAAGAAACGTCATGCCTACGCAGGAACTTAACATAATTACCTCACCTTTTCTCACTGTTCTTATTTTGAAGGTATGCGGGATCAGTGCAAGAATTCAAATAACGGCGCCTAGAAAAATGAAAAAAAGAAAATTGGAGTGTACTTTTTTTGAAGTTTTAGGAGGAACCTATAACGAGTAATGTAACTATATATGTTACCCGTTACTCGTAAAAAGTAGCGTTAGTACGTTACCCATTCATGTTTTGAAAAATATAACGAATAAGTTACTACGGCACCGAAAAAAATAACACATTACCGTAACGCTGTTACTCGTAACGCGGTAAAGTCAACACTAGGCAATAGCTCATCCTCGCTTCTCGACTTCACGTCTTTTCCGCCGAGTGGCGTCCGCTCCCCTCGAAGTTGCGAACAGTAGAATTAAGAAGACATGTACACGTTATTTCCAAAAAGAAACTAAATACCGTTACTCGTTACTCGCTCCAAAAGTTGCTTATCTGCCATTGTCGCCATAGACGCATACTCAGGTTGGAAATAAAACGAGGCTGTTTAAACAGTGCAATTAAATGCAAAGGTGCAAGCGAGCAGGACAAGGATGACGAAAATAATCCCTGGAGAAGGGGAGCAAGAGGGACAAAGGACAATCACAAATCTCCAAACACAGCTAAATGAGTGGTGCGCCACCGAAAAAACCCGCCCTGTCCGGGTATCGAACCCGGGACCTCTCCATTACAAGTGGAGCGCTCTACCAACTGAGCTAACCAGGGGTTAGAAGTCAGTAGAGCAAACGGGTTTTTTCGGTGGCGCACCAGTCACTTAGCTGTGCTTGGAGATTTGTGTTTGTCTTTGTCCTCTTGTTCCCTTTTTGGGGATTATTTTCGCCATTCTGTTTAAACAGTTTTGCACAGGTTACTCCTCAAAAGTAACGAAATACCGTTACTGACGAAAATTATCCCTGGAGAAGGGGAACAAGAGGGACAAAGGACAAACACACATCTCCAAACACAGCTGGGTGACTGGTGCGCCACCGAAGAAATCCCCCTGGTCCGGGTGTCGAACCAGGGACCTCTCCATTTCCAGTGGAGCGCTCTACCGACTGAGCTAACCAGGGGTTAGACGTCAGTAGAGCAAACTGGTTTTGTCAGCTGCCACCAGTCTAACTCCAACAAGGGTGAACGGCTTGCATTTTTTCGGCTTGCAATCCTAAATTGGTGCGCGACCTATGTTTGGTCGCGCACCAGTCTTCTACCTGCGTTTGGAGATTTGTTTTTGCCTTTGTCCCTCTTGTTCCCCTTCTCCAGGGATTATTTTCGTCATTCTTGTCCAGCTCGCTTGCACCTTTGCCTTTAATTGCATTATCATCATTCCGTTACTCGTTTTAAAGGGGTACAGAATCGAAACTTGAAATAACCCCGAGACACTTCGAAACGGGTGAAATATGATTCATGATACCCGTAAATGATAATCATACGCTTGTATTTTCAGAGGATGGCTATATTTTTCGTTCCAACCAACGGATTCTGGCGAGCGCTTCAAAATCAGGCTCGAGCCGGCGCGATGGGTCTCGGGATATTTGCCCGTGATGTCACGCGATCGTTGTCACTAGGTGGCGCCAGTTTTACCGCTTACGCGTTACCGCTTACGCGCTTAGCGAGAGTACCCGAGGTATGGTGTACTAGAACTGAGAGGCCTGCCAAACGCAGCTCGTTCCCGGGCGCGTGCCTCCATCGGACTCGCCGCGCCGTGGCGCTGCTACTAATCAGAGCTGTGCTACTAATGGGCCCGTGACGTCAGACATTCCAACGAAGCTCGGCCCCCCAACTACCACGCGGTATTGGGAAATCGTTTTATTCGTTTTAAAATTGCTTTTCTTGCGTTTACGGACGAAAGACTGGTGTTTGGGAGCTGCTGTCATATAGGAGATCACGTCTACACTAAGAAAGAGGTATTAAAATTTCGCTTCCGTGATCCTTTAAGAGTTACTAAATACGTGACTCGTTCGTCTTCTCAAAAGTATCTAATTAGGTCACTTGTTACCAAAAACGTAACTAGGTAGAAGTAACTCGTTACTAGTAACGTGTTACGTACATGTCTGGTATTAAGACACCGATTTTCGCGGTTCATCGGAATGACAGCACAACTGAAACACATGCCACCGTGCACTGAAGTAGAACGAGGTTCTCGGTGAAACACAGTGCAAACGCAACGTCGAGACAGTTTCCCCTTTTAGTCACACTGTGTATAGACGAAACACCGTGTTGTTTTCCGCCAAAGTTGGTGTCACGGATGTACACATTTCACTAGGTCATGTTTCGTGTTTGCGGTGAATATCGATAAACAGCAAGAAACTTATCCCCAAACCCGTTTTATTCTGTTCGGGGAAAAAAAGCTGAAAAACCCCGAATCGGAGCTCTCCTTGAACATGAAAAACCCCTAAGCTTTTATGGAAAGAAGTCTTTATATGCAGCTTTATTCGGTGTTTATCCAGGACACAGTCCACACTGAACTGTTCGCGAGGCTGCTTCGGGAACCTTCTTGTTTCATTTTCTTATCGGTACCGAAACGTTTTCCCGGTATATGGGTCATGCACATGTTGCATTTGAGGTTGGGGAGTCCCATATTCGTGCCTCGTTGTCTTCAACAGATGCGCCTATAAACTCCGATTTCTCCGCACGACGTCACAAATTGACACCGAAAAACACCGAATCTGTTCAAAAAATAAATTCAGAAAAAAAATACAGCCCGAATCGGAAGAAAAATTAAACCCCAAAAACACCGATTCCTAAAGCCTATACCGTAAAAGACTTAATTTTCGATATGACATAATTTTCGCGAATTTCGCGTTTTGAATGACTCCCAGGTGGTTTGCTGAACGCAAAAACTCTAAGACCCAGTACTCTTGGTTCTTAGCGTTTTTCGCGTTCAGCAAGCTACCCGGGAGCAAGCTCATAAACCAGTATGCAGACGACAAACAGGCTGGTATAGGAGATAGGAAATAGACGGCCTCCGATTTTGCTTTATTTTTAATTTTTCACTGCCTCCGAGTTGAGCTCTAAAAAAGATAGACACAAAACTTTTCGAGCAACTACGTTCGCGTGCCCAATGGTATGTATGAAAGCTAAGAATTCGAATTTTTCAAGGAGTTTCAAAGGCTTTGGTCCTTACAAACGCACACCACTAAATCGCAATAATATTTTTTTTTACTTGCGGAACATTTCAAAAGTTGGCAGAATATACAAATCGCGAAATATGAAGCCCGCCACAAATAAAATGATTTACAGTAGTCGTTCTCACCACAGAAACCAAAGTGAAAAATGTTTGGCTCCTTGCGGTGATAGTTTCATCGTAAAATAGTGGATTGACGGGCTAGTTCGGTCATGGAGCGAGTGCTGGAAAGAGGGCCGAAGCTTAGCCTGGATGCACCTGCTGACAAGCTTTTCCCGTTGGTAGCTGTTCACACGGTTGCTGATAAGGCACCCACAGAGGAAAGGGAGTGTTGCCTGTCGGAAGGGGTAGAGTCCTTACAGAAGAGGTACTGAGGAGGCCAGGACAGTTGAGGCATACTTAGGAGGGCTGTTCAACATCTCCAGGACTCAGACTTGTCGCTACTGATTTCTGACAAGGAGGAAACCTTCACCAAAAAGCTCTTTGGCGACAAGGTTATGATGGCTATTAACAAGAACTTCAGGAGGGCAGACACGTGTCCGGCAAGGGCCAAGATTAGAGCTCTTTCTTTGCTCGGGGAGCTGAAGCTGGATTCTGTAAGCAAGTATGTCAAGAAGTGCAAAGGTGATGTCTTGAAGATCTTCTTCGCAGCAAAGACGCACCAACCAGAGTGCCCTTTCAGAGCAATCGTCACCGAGAGAGATACCTGGCAGGCTTAGGTCAGCGGTTTTCTGCAACTTCACCTCACTCGCCTAATTTCATAATATCCCTACAAGGTGAGGAGTTCGGACTGCCTGGTCGAATTACTGAGAGTAGGCCTTCCTGGCGCCAACAATGCCTTCTCTGTGGACGTTGAGGTAATTTTTAAGTTAGTACCACATGACGACCTTTTGGTAGCAGTACATGAGCTGATTGAAACGACGGGCACTATTGCTTTTCAGAACACTTGCGGGGTCATAGTTGAGGCTTTTTTAGAGGTGTTAAATTGCTATTTGATTTCCACGCTAGTTCGCTTTGAGGACGAAATGTACGTTCAGAAGCGTGGCATTTGTATTGGTTCTAGTGTGGCTCCCGTACTGTGTGAAATATTTCTCGCAAAGTTTGACCGCTCAATTTCAGTTGCTATAGTCGACGTCCCTCCCGATTTGTAACGATAAGTAGATATGTTGATGGTTTTACCGTTTTTATTAGTATTCAGTCAGAGGAATGCCTGGACTCACTAGCCCAGTCTATTTTAAAGGTTTTTAGGAGCTGCTCTAAACATTTGAACTTCACTCTAAAACTTCCGGTGGACGTTGTTTTTGTTGTTTTTTTACAGTTTTTAGACGTTTGTTGTTGTTTAACTCGGCTGAACATGTGTGCTGGATGTACAAGCCAAGGATAAAGAATGCCCTATTGCATTATGAATAAGCCCACTCGAAGTTGATTAAGAAGGTTATCGCTTCATTATGCCTACGGTCGGCACTTCTGAAACCTTGCCCGCATATCCTTCGCGAGACTTTCGACCTTCAGGTGTTACGCCTGAAACAGTCAGGGCTTCCACCGTTTGTTCTGGAAAGAGTAACGGAATCCCATCTTAAAGGCCGACGACCAGACTCGGGATTCCGCAAGGCAGAAGATCCTCCTCACTATGGGAGAGGAGGAACCAGGCAACGGTGGACAGGGTAGAAGAGGGAGAGGAGGAAGCGGGAAAAAGTGAAAGCGCGAACTGATCGTCGGCCTTTAAAGACCGACGACCAGTTCGCGCTTTCCACTTTCCTCTCGCTTCCTCCTCTCCCCTTCTACCCTGTCCACCGTTGCCTGGTTCCTCCTCTCCCATGGTAAGGAGTATATTCTGCCTTGCAGAATCACGAGTCTGGTCGTCGGCCTTTAAGAAGTTGAAAAGCCATAACACTCTACCCAGGAAACATTAAAAAAAAAGAAGTTTGAAGTCATGCTTTATGTTCATAAAGTATTACACACCCTGAAAAGAGTAGCCGCCCTATTCTGTGTGGACGTCATCTTGTCCAACACGTGTGCAATGGTCATCGGACCGAAGGTCAGAGTTGCCTGTGTGTGGTAAGAAGCATGTTAACCAGTTTTTGCCCTGTGCTACTGAAGTAGTTGATAAGATCCCTTTTAGTTGTGGTAGGGTGCATATAGGGCAAACCGGACGCTGCCTTAATGACAGACTGCGAGAACACGCAGCATCACTTATCAACGGTTTAGGTTCACACCTTCCAATGCACTGCAAAGCTTGTGGATGTTCCCCTACATTGAACAGTGTGGAAGTGGCGGAGCGTATAGAAAAGGAAGGTTGGAAGGGGAGATGCTAGAAGCGGCTCTCATACACGATTGTGACCAAGACTCGTGTATTATAGTCGAATCTGTCTATTTAATGGAAAAAGAGTACGATTTTATCGGTAGGGTTTAGGTCCTTTATGTTTTTGATTGCGTAGAGTACAGGCTGTTTCCGTATTGCGGTTTGTTTTTAATGTTTTAATGCACTTTTTGTGTCCTTCCTGTTACGTCACGACGCTGCATATTATGTAGTGCACATACATGTATCATGACAACACTCTTTCTATTGCAGCATTTCATCATTAAGATAACTTTGTCGTTCTTTCGTATGGACTCTGTGTCGTCTTTATTCATCAAGATAGCTGTGACGTTGGGCCAAGTGTATGTGCGCGGTATATGTTTGCTCGGTTGAATTTTTTCAATAAACTTTTTAGTTGAAAGTTAGCACTCGTCCTGTGTTCTACTTTTGTGTCCCGGCCGACTTTTTCTGCGCTACGATTTTACCATGTAATTAATTTTATTCTTTTCATGTGGGAATTTAACGTGCCTGGAAGATCCTAAGATGTACCAACACGCACAAAATAAAACAAATGACCATAATAATGTTTCTTACTTAAAAAGAAAAAAAATGGCGGAAGTTCGGTTCACAAGCATGGCCGCAAACTGCTTGCCGGAAACGGAACAGCGTCTCGTTGGTAGATCGTGGCGCCACCCCGTGACTCCTAGGTGAAGCTCGGTTGCGCCCATCGCATCCAGCGACTCCTGGCTGACCAACGGAGCGATGAGGATATGTCAGGTCACAACGCTCTTTTCTCGTACGTGTGTGCGTGCGTGTGTTTCAGCGTGGCCTCGGCAGTTTAACACGCACGCAAAGCTGTGAACCACAAAAAAAAAAGCAGCACACGTAAAAGGAGCATAGAGAAGAGAACAGGAAGTCAGTGAACCAAAGAGACACCTTAAAACTAGGGTATCTTTCTTTTCTTTCTTTTTCTTTTGGTACTTCCTATTGTTGGCCTCGGTTTTGTGGAAACCCAGATCATGTGGGTTTTGCTCTCCGTTAAGAAATAAAAAGAAAGCCAGAAAAAAAAAAGAAGTTCGACACCGTACATCATTGTTGGCAGGCCTGGTATTTAAAAATTAGATGGCCTAAAGCTAACAACTTACAATAATTAAGCGTCAAAATGGACGCCTGGAATGGTACCCTAGATCGTAACTTATATTTTTCCTAGCTGCTTATACACTGGAAGGTTCATTTCGTCTTCCTCGGGAGACAAAGGATATACTGAAAAAGTTTACGATAATCTAGTTACAAGTTTCTTAAAGTTACCCTTATATTTCAAATGGTTAACCTCGCATATTACGCTTGCAAATTAAAAAAACAATTAGGAATATATGTTTCAACTTTATACCTTCTTATTCATATAGTTATTATGTACGCAATCAAATACTAATAGTAAAAGTTTAACCGTACATACGTTCATTAATTCCTTTCGTTTTCTATTGCTCACGAACAGCATATGTTGAAGTAGTGCCCCATATATATTAAAACATGCAATGAAATCACAAAACAATCTAATCAGTACAAATTAAGTCTCCTGGGAAACTGAATACGGGTGCACGTTTCGTTTCTTATCGTTTGTGCAATTTCTATGAAAAATCATTAGAAGGGTCCTCATCAAAAGAGCAGCGGGAGTAGTTAAACATTTGTCACCTAGGCACAATTAGGTAAACTATTTTGTATGGATGAAAGCAAGAGGTCGATAGTCAGTGGTGTGACTCCTTCAATCGTAAGATTCAATTTATAGACTATAGCGTTGCAGAAATGTTTAAACGTTGAAGTCTTAATACTTACGTTCATTAAATCGTCACTAATAAAGTTAGTTCAAAGAACGCCAACTTCAGCTGTTTATTTGTTGTTATAAGTATGCAGGGTGTGGCATAACGTCCCAAGGTTTCAGAAAACCGCCGCTAGGGGGAACCACGAACTCTTATGTAGATGTTTGGACAAAGGCTATTTCGAAGGTAATGCAGACTATGTCCATGGAAATTAAGGCAGAGCAATTAAATCACCTGCAGCCCTTCTAAAATACGAAGTTTAACAGCTCAGCTATCACGTATGGCCTCATAATAAGAGTCCCTTTTCGCTTGAAGTGACAGTAATATTACATTTTAATGAACAAGGTCTTTTTCCCATTGTCGATTTGCTTAGATTAATAGTAATTAACACACAAACGTTTACACTTTGAGGGCT
Source organism: Ixodes ricinus (assembly GCA_037355805.1). NCBI lineage: Eukaryota > Metazoa > Arthropoda > Arachnida > Ixodida > Ixodidae > Ixodes > Ixodes ricinus. The sequence continues at coordinate 19,059 of JAZHYW010023810.1, forward strand.
ATGAGAAGTTAACAGAAATAAAAACAAAAATTTGCATAGGCATTGCCCGGGTATATTTTCAGAGTTTGCGAACGCTAGAGTTTACGACATGGTGGACATAGATAGTAAAATTAAAGGAGAAAAAGTTTATAAAAAGCCTGGACCTTAGCTACTCTCAACTACCCGTAAGGGTGCTCGGAAAGCAAGACACCTAACAAAGACCCACGCTTAAACATATGAAACCTTCGTAGGAAAGACTATAGTAATAGAGTATGAAGATGAGACCAACTTGACCGACTGACCTGGCCGATTTTGCAGTCCAATAGCTGCTACTTCGCTCCATTCAAATATGTAACTATAATAACCGGCCGAGTTCCAATTACTTTTTTGTTTTTGTTTTGTTTCTTGTTTTTTCACCGCCGATACTTAGACATCTGCCTGTGGTTCATTACAAGCCACAACCTCGCTAAATATATATGTCACCTGCTATTTTTCTTTTCTCCAATGCGTAAAATAAGGTTACATTTACCGCATTCAATACAAGTCGCAGCACGGCACTCGACTCCGTCGGGTCTAACTGGTTTATGCAAATTCGTCGGTGCACCACGCTCTATATACCTTTCTCGGTTCAAACGTTTTTGGCCGAATCGAAGGAACCCATCCTTCTTTACCTAAGTAAATACACAAAAGAAAAAGCCCCGCAAAGGTTGACCCTTTCCTCTCTCTTCACGGCGAGCGGTGCGATGAGCTTCCAATACCACCGACTGTGCCCCACGCAAACGTTAAAAGAAAGCGGGCGCACCTAAAAATAAATCGAACATGTGTATCCCGATGCCCTCTCGCGTGTGTGTATATATACGTTTGTGTACGCCTTAAATGAAAAATCGTGTCCGCGCAATCTTCGCTGGGTTTCGCAGTTCACGAACTTTCCACCCGCCTGCTCCTATAGATCTTTCTTTCATGGCACGCTCTAGGAAGCCGCAAGCGCGCGCAGACACACAAAGAAGAGGCATCGTATACAACGAACTAACGCCTATACCGAAAAGTTTATTTTTGTGCACCTTTAATGTCGTTACGGTCAGAGACAGTCTTTGATTCGCGGCTGTACAACGGCCGGCAACACTGGACAACGGGGCAAGAAAAGAAGCAGCAGAGGAAAGTAGCAACCTTGGGGAAGCAACGGTAAGGTCCAATCAAAATGGGGGCGCTAAAAAAAACCTGCGTGCGAGCTGTCGAAAGACCAATGACAGATCGGTTCTTTAAACGGTGGTTCACCCCATTTGTGTCTTCATTGGAGGAACTTTCTAATGCCTCTGCGCGAGCGAAGTCTTATTGGCGACATTTCGAGAGCGATACCTTCGATGCTATTTATTAATGAAGACGAACTGGAGAGATTATGCTAATACTTTGGCCCTTGCGATCTACGCAAATTCGCCAAATAACGACATACACAAATATAAAAACGGGTAAGAAAAGACAGTGATTGAGTAAAGGAAAGTCGTGCGAACGTGCTCCAGATGACATTAATCGACAGATGTAGAGTAGCCTCATGCTCAATCGGCGTGAACTTTCCGAAATTTAAAATTTGTGTTGGTTTCTTTTCGCTCCAATTCCGAAGATGTCCACGCAAGAACACTGTTTGGCTTAGGAGACCTTGCACTAGGAGCCAGTCCAGCCTCGTTTATCGATTCTCCTTTCCTCTACTTCACATTTCGGCCACCAGGCCGCACCAGTTTTTGTTGCACACATGGATGAGCTGCAGCTCCCTGCTTCTCACATTCACGTCTTCTCCGCTTGGTGGCGTCGCCTACCATTGGAGTCGTGACTAGATGCGCCCAGTGTGCAATGGAATCGGAATGTTTCTCAAGACACAGAGTCAAGCTTGTACAGCGTGACAGTGTCAACACCATGACAACCTGAGTGATGTTTACTTGTCATCAGTCATCCATGACACTCGACGAGACAGATCAAGCGAGTCCTGAAGCGGCCAGGTGACTGTTTTTCCTGCGCACACGCTACGAGGAGGACTTCTTTGTCGTCACGCCGTTCCGACCATCGTCGCGAACCGAAACCGATTTTTCCTGTATCTACGCGGGCTTCTATATAGATGCTTCGCACAAGCAGCATCTTGACGGAGGCAACCCTTATTGACAAGGTTTTGCAGCCGATCCCGCACTATGACGCCATACTATGACGTCACGTATCACGTGACGTCATAGTGTCACGATACGTCACGTGACGTCATGAGGTTTAGTGGAGAACTTTTCACGCTAAACTTAGAGGGGCGGGAGCCGAAGAGGCGCTCGCACAGAGGACAAGTAGCCTGCCTGGAGGACTGGGTCTTCCCGCCCTGTCTACCAGACACCCAGGCAGACACCTTGCAGTCGCTCTTCGAGCTTTGTGCTCGAGTCGGGCCTGGAGGCGCTCATCTGAATTTCCCTCTGTGTGTTCCGTATGTACGTGTGTCATGTGCCAGGACGTCCAGTTCTCGTAACCATCGACGCACTCCCCTTCCCTTTTTCCCCGTTTCTATGGCATAATAAACGCGTCTTAATACTACTACTAGTACTATACTAAAGGAGAAGTTTCCCGACTAAATTTAGAGGAAACATGTCCACGCTCAGGAAAATGCTTCGTATATTTGCCCGCCACGGCGCTAAATTTAGCGGAAATTTATTTTCGCTAAATTTAGAGGAAAAATGCCTTTGTGCAGTGTGATTGTGTGTACCATGCGCAGAGCAGTGTCCAGCGCCTCCGCTGTCGCCGCAGTTCATTTGCAGAATATGTCAAGAAATCGGGGCTTTTTGTTTTCGACTCCAGAGACGTTGAAGATGATATGCAACTGTTCGATCCCTTCGTGGGCTATATTCCTCGGCGCTTGTTAACACAAAGTTACACAAAGGCGTTTAGCTCAAACTGCTTAAATGCGTCCAGAAAATATTACGCTTATTAAGAAGGTTCACCACACAGGGGACCGAAGGAACCCTTCGGCAACAACTATCGCGGTGTGGTCTCAATACCCTGTGTCGTAGGTTGCAGGTTTAGAGTATACAAGACAAGCTCCTGTCACAGAGCCGTCCACTTTGGTAGGGCGAAAGCTTGAGAGGAGGAAAACGCCAATTGGGGCGAGCAGAGAACTTTATGGGAGGGGTATGCCCTGATAGTCTAAACCCGCACCATTCTATTGGTAATTTGGTATACACAGACGCAAATACTTGACACTGTAAAAAAAATGCCTGTGAGCTTTTTGTCTTTTTTTTACTACTGAACACTGAGAAGACAGTTAATTAACGCGAACAGTAGAAATTCTTGATATCTTTCAGCGATGTTTTTCCTACCCTGGCTGCCCCTCGGCGGCCGGTAGTATGCCCAAAATATAATAAATACAAATATAAAGAATCCCTGCGAATCGGACGAAGCAGCAAGAATACGACTGGGTCTGAGACATGGGGTGTGCGCAAGGACAGCTATAGATGAACGAGTGCAACGTCGAGTTCATTGTTTCATGCCACATTGCATTTCTTAAAGCATGAAACGTTTCTTAGCAGAACCTTTCAATCCCAAAGATTTGTTCGTTCATGCATTTCCCGCTAAATTTAGCGGGGAAATTGACGTCACGCGACCTATACACCAATTTAGTTTACCCGCAAAGTTCATAATATAACAAATCACCCCTATTAAACAGATGTATCACAAACAATATATACATACAATGAGTAAAAAGACCTCCGGTTGCACTTTTTTAATGTAAAATAATGTATCAGCTTCATGCATTTTCTTTTTATGTGTGTGCATTTCTTTTTTTTTTTTCGAGACGTGTATATTTTGTTATGTATTTTTATCATAGGTTGCTGCTGTCAATGTAAGGGGGATCCAGACCTATACTCTATCTACAGCAAAGGCATTGGCTCGGGCACCATGGCCTTCAGATTTGCGTTCCTTTCGCGAGTGCTCGCAAAAAAAAAAAAAAAAGTCAAATCTGAAAGCCATGCGCACGCGCCTGTACTTTTACCCCTGCTGCACGCAAGTCATGAGATTGAGGATAGTCAAGCAGTTTGTAGCACATTTTTGAAAACCGGAGACGACGGACGAAAAGGGGACAACACACAAACGTGTGTTGTCCCCTTTTTCGTCCGTCGTCTCCGGTTTTCAAAAATGTGTAACATCAACCAGCTCGCCTGCCTTCTTACCTTATCTTCAGTTTGTAGCAGCGTTTACAGCGGAGCTCATAAGGGCTAGTTTCCCTAGTTTCGTGTCCGTGGACAAATAAATCTCCCCACAACAGTCTGGACAGCTACCGCCATCTATGAGCGACGGCGGGAACCAGGCAACCGGCTTGCTGGTTATCTGGTTGCCGCCGTCGCTCATAGATGGCGGCACATAGCACAGCTCCGCTGCTCTTCCTTCCTCACCAGAGCGGAAAGGCTGAAAGTTTTTGTCTGGATTTCCCTCCAAAAATAAAGCTGGATTGATTGATTGATTGATTAGATTGATTGATTGATTGATTGATTGATTGATTGATTGATTGATTGATTGATTGATTGATTGATTGATTGATTGATTGATTGATTGAGCAAGAAATTCAATGTCACGTGATTTGGCCTCGCAAGACCTAGAGAACAGTTCAGTTTCCCCGCTAAATTCTCACGTAACCTATTACGCCAATTTAGTTTCCCGCCAAACTTCGCGAGAACATTGACGTCACGCGTTCTACACACCAACTAAAATTTGGCGGGGAAATTGACGTCAAGAAACCTATACATCAATTTTGTTACTTCGCTATATTCAGCGAGAAAATTGATGTCACGTCGTCACTCGACGTAACGTGACCTATTACACCGGTTTAGTTTCTAGCAAAATTTAGCTGGATAACTAACGTCGCGTGACCCATGTACGCAAGTGAGTTTCTCCTGCTGACAAGTAGTGGGGAAAACTCGTACAGTATAGTGCCTACAAATCTAAACGACCGCTTTTCAAATACTGCATTATAGGACTTTGGAGATGAAAAAGGTATTCGGAGTTTCGTCATTCGCTGGGGATCCTTGCACCGTTCACCGTGATTGGCTGTCACGGTGTTTTGCAGGGAAGTGAGCTCAGATACTTTTTTTTTAGTGCACACCATAACATGAGGTGACAGAACCCACATGTTCGGCTATGTGGATACCCCAGCCAACGCAGAAGCAAAGGTTCATCTCTATACCGCAATTACTTAGCCTTGGCACACATCCCTCGGCCGTTTTCGAGCTCTCTGCAGCTCCTTCCAGAAATAAACTCCGCCTGGATTGTCTTGGACGTCGGCTACGTCTTTTCGGCGTCAAACGTGAGCTCCGAATTCCCTCCTAAATCCCTTCAAAAAAAAAAAAAAAGCGCACTTTATTTTAGGCGACGATGTTTTATGATTAGCCTCCGGCCACTTCTGGTCGAGTTGTTTCATGAACGGCCCCGTTTCCTCCAAGCCGTCTCTCTTTCTCAACCTTTTGAGGTTTCCTCAATCCAATTAGACCGTTCGATCTGACTATACACGCGGACGCGAACTCTTCAAAATACATGGCAGACGCCCTTCTGTCGTGTACATATTCTTCAGAATCTGCAGCGCCCGAAGCATATTAGAGAGGGTGTATGGACGTATTGGTGAAGACCTGCACTTCTTTTTTATATAATGTTCATTTCGTTCTGTTGACTTGTAGCCTCATTACACGGGCACACTGAACCGCAGATAAATCATTTTTAACTTCAGATAAGCTTCACCACAGTTACCACACTATACTCTCGCACAGCTATTCCAGAAGTATAGTGAAGAGTGCGCAACCACAGCTTTGATGGGCGCTCAAGATGCGCAAGCGCACGCGCGCCCGTAGCTTTGACTGCTTAACCGCAGAACGTTGCTCAAGACTATAGTCTGGTAACTATGACTTAGCGTAAGTGCAGTTAAGCGTGACGTGACCGTGTAACTAGGGTAAGAATCAATCTCAACTTCAACTATGATTTTTGTTTGTTTCTTGAAAGCTTGAGTCAGATTTTTCTGAAAGTCTAATACACTGGTCAGATTAAAACCGAAGAGTCGAGGGTTCAAATCCCGCCTAAAATTCTTCAAATGTTCCTTTAAGGCAAATAAATTACTTTACAAAGTATAATCATTTGTGACATGCGGCGACCTTTAACTCGCATATTACTTCATATGTTTTAATCACTTTCATTCCACGCGTGACGTCACGCTTCACGTGAGCGTTGTTTGAAATTCTCGTGCGAGGTCATGTGACCGTGACGTCATGACCCTATCGACCAGTCATGATTTTTCCGTCACGACGCCACCGACGCCGACGCCGGCTTTCCTGCGAAACGAGCTCATTAACGCTATCGCGTTAAAACAAATTGGCATGCGTGCTTGGCCACTCTGCCAAACGCGATGAAATATGGTAGCTTTACAGGAACATGGTAAGTGAGAGCAACTAGAAAAGGAAATGGTACGGTGATGAAATGGTTATAATCTGCCGTACACACATCCAGGGCGACATCAAGGACGGCGTCTATGAAGACATCAAGGACGGCCGGCATCTAGGACGACGTCCAAGAGGACGACGTCGAAGACGACGCCTTGGACGACTTCTAGGATGACGTCGAGGACGACGTCAAGGTCATTAGGTCACGTCACATCACCAATCGGCATTACTGGACCGGCGCTTACGAACTTACGCGACCGGAACTTACGCTTCAGCCACCATCGCGCCAGTAACGTGCGTTATGTGATCTTGATAACGCGACCTCCACTTCAGTCACGGGCGTAATCTTGATAACGCGAGCTTGAGCGCAGTTGGGCCTATAAAGCCGACACTTTAAAAGGGGCGGAAACAAAATTCTAGCTCTTATTTCTTTGTTTAGCCAGACACGCTGTGTCAGCACCTAAGAAACACCAGTCTTCCGCTCGTAAACGCGTGAAAACTACTTTTAAAACGAATAAAACGAGTTTTCGATACCACCTGGTAGAATTGGGAGATTGATGTAGTTATGACGTTGAATCTCTCCCGCCCAAGCGCCACTCACGGAAGTACATTGCAAATGTATAGACAACTCGGGCTTAAACGGTATCGCGAAAGTTGGAGAACTTTCTGCACTTATTTCTTTGTTTAGATGTGCTCTATGTTGTGCCGGCAGTCCAGAAACACTAGTCACTACTAGATCCTGGGGGAGTAGAGTCATTGCTTTCCTGCCTGCTAACCGGACACAAACAAATACTAACATAAAGAAGACCAAACCTCGCAAGGTGATTGGATGATCTGTCTTCGTTACCATCGCCCGATTACCATTTCGGTCCATCTATAAATCTTCGAAGTTTCGGAAGGGTCGTTCTGAACCAGTTGCGTCAAGATCGCCACGAAGCTTCATCATACTGAAAGCGTTCCTCGCCAATGTAAGCGTCTTTGGCACTCTGCATGCATTCAACTTATCAATCATGTTTATCTCCTCAGATCTCTTACATCGTTATTGCTCTTCTTGCGTATTTCAAGACGGGAAGATTTTTATTTTCAATCCATCCAAGCACCGACGTACCATGTGGTACCAGTATGAAGATGTACGGGCTCCTTTCAGATGCGATCATGCACGCGAGTACCAAGCGTATTTTGAATGCGAAAGAATTAATTGTTCCATAAAGCGAACCGACGTCATGAGCTTTGAAGCCGCGCCAAACGGCACCTAAACTCCCCTGTCCCAATAAAGCGACGTGAAGCCGCGATCTGATGGATAGGCTCCCATTGGCTGGCGCGCGTCATCAATGCAAGGAACGAGGCTTCCGATTGGCTCTCGCGCGGCGTATTTCCTTTGTGTGTGTTTGTTTTTACACGTTACTCTTCAACATTTGTAAGAAACTCAATAAATAAAAGAATTTGCCAAGAAACAAATATTTGAAAAGAAAATCTTTTCAGTGCAGCAGAACGCCATATTCAATTTTTTAAGTTCTCGCTTTTGTCATGTTCGGTGACACCTACTGTTCAAAATCCAAATATCAGAAATCGCAAATGTTTTGTACTTACGACAGATCATGGTAACTATCGATGATATCGATGCAAATACCTGCTGCACTGTGGAAGTTATGTATCTCGCGTCAAAAATGCGCAAACTTGGCTCCTTTAAGATTTTGTCACTAGATATCTGATCCGTTATCTAAAGAAATTGAATAGCTACAACATTAAACTTTTATGTCATATATTCGTAATAAAACGTTATTTCGAATTATATATAGATCATTGCTTTATCTCAAGGATTAAAATTTTTATGGCGCTACAAATTAGTCTGAATATACAAAGTTTAAATATTTCAAGGGGCAACTACAATTTTAAAAAAATCATCTTCGATTTTCTTAAATTTATAGTGATAGTTCACCTTCCACACCGGCATGTTTGGCCAAGGCCACGGATGGGGTGATCTTTGCTTCCGCGTATTTTATGACTATATATCTTTTGTGCTGTATTCGGGCATTGGGCCCAAGTTCAAATATTCCACTAATTAAAACAATACCTGCGGTGCTTATTCTTGGCATTTATTTAACCAACAAGCTTGTTTGCCCTTTAAAGTTACAAGTTCTATACTCTATTTCACTTTACGATGTACCTGCAGGAAAGGCTACAGGCGCGAGCTCTTTGCTCTATGGCACATCTCCGGCAGCACAAGCTCTCGTGCATTAAGGGCAGCTGCCAACGGCATCGAGCTCGCGCTTCTAGCCTTCGCTGCGGTACAACACAAGGTGAAACGGAGTATAGGAGCTTCAAATTAATTTTTTCCCTTTGTAATCGCCACTACTACCATTTCTTTTTAGAAAAAGTAGTAGAAAGTAAGAACAGTAATGCAAATTATATGCAAATATTTATATCTATATTCGCAATGAACTGGAAATGGTTGAGCCACCAAGCTTGTTACACTGCTATTAATGACGGATGTAGGTCCAGCTGACCAAGGCAAACCTGTGACTTCACTATCAGAATTTCAGTAAGACGTCCATTAAAAATACAGATATTTGTAATTATTGATTCTAATAAATTTAATAAAATAAAGTTCAAAAAGTAAAGAAAAAATGAGTAAAGATATTGAGTGCACTACCACCACTGCAGGCCAAGGAACTCTGAAGTGATATAGGACCTTAAAAAGTCCTACCAAGAGTTGTGTTGAGAGCTATCATACTTTCGTTGTTGGGGCATCGTTATACCTGATCTTTGTGATATTCTGAAGTGGCATACACGCCAAGGATAGCTATGCCAGGTACTGACGGTGTACGTGGAAACCGTAGTTCGTCTGCAGCATACCCTCCCTTCTCCTTAACGCTAAGTAGAAATTCGCTGTGGATTGGTACTTGCGCAATATCCTTGCAAATAAAGGGAATATCTACTGCTTCGAGAAAACGCTCTGTGTTGTCAAACTGACTGCGAAGGCACACTTGGACGAGTCCTAGTTGCTGAGGTTGGGCGTTTGCGCTCCCGAACGTGTTCAAACAGAGGCTGGTCTGTCTCAGAACTTCGAGGTTGAGTTGGCGGGACATATCCGTGCGAATAAATGTCCGCTGGCTCCCTCTGTCGATGATGGCCCGGAGGTTGCAGCTTTGGTCCTCCGAGACAGCCCAGGCCTGGAACGTTTGGAGGAGGACCTCGTTGTCAAGGCTGTATCTTTCCGAACTTCTGGACCTGGCATTCTGCACACCGGAAATCGCGGTTTCTTGACCAGGACTATTTAAACGCGGCTCCCAGTTGGTGTCACACATTGACGTGGCGTGTCTTCCTGAGAACGTGCAGCATGACACCTTTCCTCGACAGTCTTTTGCTCGGTGTCCTTCTTTGTACACCGAAAACATCGCATGTCACCGGATAGCCTCTTTTCACCTAATGGTAGGCCATCGGCGCAGTTTTCAGTTGCGTGCTTCGTTGATCTACGGAAGAAGCAACCGAGTTCAGTGTTCGTCCGTAACACTGCAGCTGCGGAATTCGCCGATCGTTCTATGTGGTCGGTCTGATTTTGTCGTCTTGATTCGTGATGGATCTCAGTCATCCCGGCTCTTTCTCTGCTCTCCACTTCCATCTGAAGGAAGCTCAGGATGTTGGAGAGCTCATTCTCAGATGGTGGCACTGCAGGTGCGGTGCTGATCGAGATAACCGAGTGATTATTTGAACCTCCTGCCGTTCCAGGTCTTGGAGAGACGACTTCGGTCCGCGTTCCTGGAGGGGTGGAGCTAATCGTCGATAGTACTCTACAACTAGGTCCTTCAGTAGAGTCTTGAGCAGGATGTCGGACATCATCGTGGCATACGTCTCCGCTCCAATGCCAAGAGCCTTAAGATGCTTATTTGGATGTGGTCATACATCCGGCGTAGACCCTTGGCATCGTTTGAGGAGATGACGCAGGGCAGCGTTCGCAGTTTCAGCAGATGTTCTAGTACGATGCGTCGTCTGTCCCCGAATCGACACAAAGGATTTCGATCGCGTCATCGTGGTAGGCGTCAGTGGTTTGCAGACCTGCGATCGCTCTGTATAATGGACCGGTAAGGAGACTACGCAGGTTATGAAACTTCTGGCATCGAAGGACGCTCTGGCTCTCGTGTACGGCGCTTGAGAACTGCTCCCAGAAGCTTTGCCGTTTGCAGATGTCACCACCGAAGTTCTGAAGCTGTAGCTCACGAAGCTTGACTCCGGCAGTCCTGGTATCGGGAGCTCCTTCGCTGTTCAAATGTGTCTGCGTTGTCATCGGCGGCGTAGGTGCTTGCGGTTCTCTTTGCCGCAGCGTCGATGCCTTGCTTCCCCGTACAGCGATCATACGAGTGGCCTCGTTGTCGTACTCGAATACGGTGGTGTATTCCGCGACGAGGTCTCCATTAGCGACACGCTCTTCGATCTCGGTGTTGATTTGCCGAAGGTCGTTGTTGCTTGTAGTCAACCGTTCGAGGAGTGATGTAAGTGTGGCCAAGTCCGCAGTTTCAAGAACGGCAGTGTCCTCGCTGGTCAGTCGGGTATTTTGCGTTTCTCGGACGGCACGCTTCCCCTTCAGTCGATTTGTGCCTGTCTTCGGTAGAGTATCTCGCAGTGGTGTTATTCCGATTGGCAACGTTCAAATCCGCTTCCCTGTACGTTCTCGGTTTTCTGTCCCGGGTTTCGGCACCGTTTGTTGATTAATTGTGGAATCGTTCTCAAAACAAACGAACACTTCTATTTAATAACAACTGCGGGATATTTACAGAATATACGGGGAAGGTCTGTTCGACGGTGTCGTCCTCACGATCTTGCTTTCTCCGGCCAACATCTTCGTTCTTCCTCTCGCGACACGCGTTGCAATCGCAAAACTACCGAGAATCCACAACACAGGCATTATTTCAATTAGTAAAATAGTCGAACTTGAGCCCAATAACCAAATATAGCCCACAAATATACCTAGTCATAAAATACACGGAATCAAAATATCATCTCCTCTGTGGCCTTACGCAAATATGTCGGCGTCGTAAGTAACCTAACCTAACAAATACGCAAATATGCCGGCGTCGTAGGTACTCTTGCAGCGCTGTAATTTTGAAGGAAACAATATGTTGCAACATGCTTTTTTTAGAAGAAACACAAGAGTATGGTGGAGGACTATCACTATCAATTTAAGAAAAATCAAAGATGGCTTCTTCTTTTTAAGTGCCTCTTGAAAGATTTTTATTTTTTACTATAAGGCAAGTTTTGAGCGCCATAAAAATATCAATTTTCGAAATAAAGCAGCGACTTATACATTATTCAAAAGAACGTTTTAATAAGATTATTTGACATAAACGTTTAATGTTATAGCTATTCAGTTTCTTTAGATAGCGGCTCAGAAATCTAGTGACAAAACGCCAAAGAGGCCAGACAAAACGCCAAAGAGCCAAACACACCAAAGGCATTTTTGACGCGAGATACATAGCCTCCAGAATGCTGTAAATATTTACATCAATAGTTTCCATGATATATCGTAAGTACAAAATATTTGAAATTTCTGATATTTGTATTTTGCGCAGTAGCTGTCACCAAACATGACAAAAACGAAAACTTCAAAAATCGAAAATGCGGTTCTGGCAAACTCAATTTTTTTCTCTTCAAATATATTTTGCAAGATATTTTTATTACGTTTTTTACACATGTTGTAGGAGTAACATGTAAAATAACAAAACAGAATACGTTTGAACTCGCGTGGATGATCTTATCTCAAAAGAGCCCGTTATACATCTTTAACGCCACCACGTGCGGCATCGGTGCTTGGATGCATTGAAAAATACATTTTCGTCTTGTCTACTGAGATATGACCGGCCGAAAAGTTGTCCAGCTCTATTTTGTTGACCCAATATTTGCTGTCACCAAAAACTAAACTTTTGCCTGGTCTATATAATTTTTTTTCATTAAAAACGGTTGATCTTGAGGGACTTGAGGGGGGGGGGCGCCCCCCTCCCCTAAATTCGCTTCTGCTGTACAGGACTTACAGGCGTCTGCTTTCCACAATAAATAAATGACACCCGGAGCTAGCGCCACAGTAGCTAGATGGCGCGTAGCAGCACGCGCAGTGGATGTTCATACTAGGATCTGCAACTATAAACCTAGAGGAGAAACAGCCAAGCTCGTATTTTTCTCTTAAATATGAACTGCCAATTGTGTTTTGCACACGTGGAAGTATGTTGGTTCTTTATGCTGTATGTGGACAGCGGTTTGCATTAACGCACTCCAGAATGCGTTGTTTAAACGTTTGCTATGCAATTTTATGTTGTTTCAGTATGAGCAAATGTCAAATCACGACTCACTGTAAAGAAACTCTTTTACCCATCTTACCAATGCAGTTTGCCAGTTATCGTTCAGCCACCAGTTACTTTCGCGACAATTACCAATAAATGGTTATTTGAACATGAAGAAAAAAAAGCGTACAAAAAGACGAAGACAGGTACAGGAAGAGAACACAGAAGACAGACAAGCGCCCAGCCTACCACCTTACTACAATGGTAATTTGGTCTGTCGGTTATTGCCATGCCAAGGTACTTGTGGTGGTCAAAGCATCTGTTAAGATTCCTAAAACTTGACCTGACCTTGAGTTTATTTTTGACAAAAAGCAATCATCAGAAAAGATTTTTTTCTTTAACTGATACTTAGTTTGTTTTTATATTATCGTTGATAAACATTAAAACCAGAAGAAACCTAAGTAGCTGATTCAACTGGTGCCCTGGAGATTACTGGGAGGCAGAAATCGTTATAGTACAACAAATAGAAATTGCATTCTATTGGAGAAGTAGGATTCTAAGTGGTCCTCTTACCTGGAGCGATGTGCTTCCTTCCAGCGAGTCTTTTCCACCACATCGATGCGGATGGCAATGCTCCAGCAGTAGACATGTGTGGATGCTTTCCAGTGACCCACAGTTCAAGTTCAATCCAGAGACACAGAGTCACAGCCACGGCCCAAGCCGACCGACAATCCTAACGGTCCAAGTTCTGTCCGTAGACGCGCATATGAGTCACAACCAAACCCAGTCCACAACCTGGGCAGTTCAATCTCAGTCTGAACTAAGACTCACGTTCGCAGCCAAGAATAAGACCAGTCACTGCATAGGTCTGGGGTAAAAACCACAATTATGGACAGAACCGTCTTTAAGCAGAACACTAATCAAGAGAGCAGACGACTTAGAAATAACTCCAATCGAAATCAGAAGCTAGGTGACTTGTAAAGAACACCAATGGAAATAGCAGACGACCTAAAAAGGACACCAAACGAAATAACAGACGACGCCGAGTTCCATAGCCAGGGAAGATGGCCACTTGCCCTCAGATGATTTCTTTGAACCAGAAAACATCAGATACCTTTTTTTAGCTACAATCACATACTTGTAAACTAGCCTAAACAGCAAAAAAGCTTACGCCACCGAAAGGGGCTGACCAACAATCCGATAGGAAACAATCAAAATATAACTCTACCTGAAACCGCGACAGCAAATTGGAGCGCGCACACGTCCCAATTGGGTTACCCAACCTAAACCACGGAAGCTGTAATCATCCAACGAGGCTTGGCACGAGCCGAACACCCGGGAGCGGTGGCAGTCCAGAAACGACGAAGACACGGCGTGGCCCGGCACACACAAAAATACAGCCGACCGTCCACAACAGCAAGCACGATCAAGACTACGGTGGGCCCAGCCTTTCCTCACGTTGGGCCGCACGCTGCGATAAGCCATAAAAAAACAACACCAAAAACAAAACATCGGCAGAAACCAAAGCCGGCATCCTCGCCTCGCCCTCAAACGCGCTACTACCAAAAGAACGTACGCACGAAGCACGACGGCGACGACGACGCATTTTACTTGTGCCTATGTATATTTATATCAACGCCCGCCCTTTCCTGATGCTAGCCAAACAAAAACGAGCGGAGCATGGAGAGGAACTCACGGAGGAGAGAGAGAAGTATCGCTATAAAGATCAACAGAGGGAGAGACTTTATCAAGGAACGCTCCAGAAGAGACAAAAGATGTTTCGGTATCTGTTGTGTCTTTCTCTCTTTTGTTTTATCTTTCCGCGGGAGAAACGAAAACCGTTAGGTCGTTCGAAATTTAAATACCGGGAGAAGGAAAGAGCGCTGTAAAAGAAAGGATTTGGGACATACCCTCTGTTCGAAAAACCGGTGTAGAGCGCGAGTGTGGAGATAGCAGACGACAAAACTAAAATGGAGCGCCAAACGTGGAAAAAGGCCCAGCGTCTCCCGCGCTCAGCCCAGTCAACTCTGGGACCGCGAGTACGCAGTTTTAACTGCGTGGTCGTGCGAAGAGACAACGGCAAATTGTAAACAAAATCCCGATTAAGCAAATACAAAGCCGAGAAGGAAAGACGAGGGGATTATCTCTTCTCTCTAGATCAGTGCAAACGTTCTCTCTGCTTTCCTGCGCCTAAGAACACACAGTGTCCATCGGTGCGATCTCGCCGGCTCCCGAATAAAACGAGATCTTGTTTCCCCTTCCCCCTGACCCGGGATCCGTACGAACGTTTAGGCATTAAGGAAATCCCGGAACGTTGGAAACGACCGTGACGAAGGCCGCGGATATGGTACACAAAAGCCCTAAGCAGACAATGCAGGGATTAACAGGAAAAAGAATCCACCGCCGCTACTCTTCCAATTACCATATCCAACCGCTATTCGCCGAGGCACAGTAACCCGTAACTATGACCGCATCACGCCCTCAAATATGCGCAAGTCACGTGTCCATGGCATGCACGGAAGCATTGCGAATCTCTTTTCTTCAGCGCGACAGTCGCACCGTTAGCGACACCAGGCGTGACGTCACCTGGTTGTGGGACCCCGGGTTGCCAGGTCAGACGTTGCGGCCCAGAGTTGACGGAGCTTTCGAAGGCGATGTATCGCACGCCGTGTCGGTCGTTGAGAGATAAAAAGAGCGCCGCCTCTGGAGCAAAAATTGTGTCAGCAGGCGCACGCTGATGGTGTTGTGCACTGTAGCGTTTTGTGGATCGTCGTCATCCTTCCATTTACGAAAGACGGGAACCGAAACCGGCGCGGTGAATTCGGTGCCTCAACGAGTGTGTCGAGGCAACGGGTCGCCCTAAATACTCGAAGTGATAAGGCCCAAAATAAAGTCAGTGTGGTTCTAATTTCGTAAAATAGTATTATCACGGGGGCCTTACTCAAGGGGTTTCTTCCAACACTAGAAAGATCCGCAGGTGCTTAAAATTTCAAATGAAATTTCCAGTCCCCCAGGTGTTTGCATCACGAAGTTATGACCGGTCGAACAGAATTAACAGTAACAACAGTGTCGCATACCACGATATTCTTGTTACCGAAGAACACAGACCTTTGTCGAGTACATGTGACACAATTTGAGTATCGGACGTTTAATCTAATTAAATATTTCCAAATATGCGAAATATTAATGCTGTCTGGTTTCCTGATACATTAGATATGCCGACGGATAGTGCAACGCTACCCACAATCTCTACGCGGGCAGGCACTGGGGGAGAGGAGGAAAGGGTGACGGCAGAACGCCGAGCACTGACTGGAATGGTTAGTGGGTAGGAAGCTGCGCCCGTCTACACCCACTAATCATTCCAATCAGAGCTCGGCATTTCGGCGTCCCTGTGCTCTCTTACTACCTGTACTTTTAGTTCCCATCTAGTGGGTCCTATCCATGTGGAGTGCAAGTCCGTCGGCTTCTTGCGCAGGGGGTGCGGTGACGTCAGAACCACGCCGGGCTCTGATTGGCTCTGATCGGAAGGATAGTGGGTACACCTCGACGCCATCTGGCTCGAGGCCTATACCCCCTATTCTTCCAATCGAGCCAATCAGCGCTAGGCATTCTGACGTCACCGCAAGAAGCAGACGAACGTGAGCTCCGCATAGTCACCGACAGCTAAAGAAAGCGGGACGTGGCGAGTCTCGGCTCCCGAGTATCAAACGCAGACTTGCTTGTAGACAGCGTGTTGGACTGTATACCTTTCCGTCTTTTATCAACGGGGCCAAATATGCACAGTCACTGGGCTACGGTCGCAGAAGCGGTTATTTACGAGTACGGCCTCTTATCGGCGCCGTCATCTTGCTGCTCAAGTGTGTAGATCGCTTGATAGTCAAGCACTGCGGAGGCATAGCGACGGTTTCCAGACTGGAGCCCAAACAAAACGTTTTCCATCGCCGGTGGCCAGATAGCAGCTCTTGCGCATGCTCTGAACCAGACATGTACACGTTACCCCAAAAAAGTGACTAAATACCGTTACTCGTTACTCGCTCAAAAAGCAACTAAATACGTTACTCGTTACCGATTCTCAAAAGGAACGCGTGAGTTACCTCAAAAGTAACAAGTTACTTTTCACGTTACTTTGACGACCAAATACACAACTGTTTTTGTTTCATGGTCTATGGTTTTCTTTTAGGTAGTCGTTGCACTTAAGCATTAGCTGCCTCTCCAAGTTTTCATCACATGTTTC
Organism: Ixodes ricinus; assembly: GCA_037355805.1. Classification (NCBI taxonomy): domain Eukaryota; kingdom Metazoa; phylum Arthropoda; class Arachnida; order Ixodida; family Ixodidae; genus Ixodes; species Ixodes ricinus. The sequence continues at coordinate 35,984 of JAZHYW010023810.1, forward strand.
CCCGCTTCCTTGAGAATACACCTCGGGCGACGCTGAAGAGTCGTTCTACCGACGCGCTCGAAGGAACGGCAGTGTAAAGTGTGTCAGGAAGACCTGGTGAATCTTCAGTTACTGAACCTTCATTGAAGACAGCGGGTAATCGGTTCTGTGCCTTCCCGTGTTCGCAATCTCCGGGTTTACATTCGGTCCGTACCCGGTTCTAGAAGGTTCAACCAATGAACCTTATTGTGTTCGCTGGGTGAAGGACATTCCCAGCTGTAGAGTTCAGTACAGCATTGTTTATCGCTGGACAGGTCAGTCGAACTGTTCGACTGACGTGTTCAGCGATATACGTTGCTGTACTCTTATACTTTTCAGTTATTTCTCGGGTTGTCAATCTGCCTTTGTCGCAATAGACGGATACTTAGGTTCAAATAAAAACAAGCCCGTTCCAGCGGTGTTGTGCACGTCACTCGTCAAAAGTAACGAGATACCGTTACTCGTTACTTAGCCTTAAAAGTAACTAAATACGTTACTCGTTCCTTTTCTAGAAAAGTGACTAAATAAGTTACTCGTTACCGAAAATAGTAACTAGGTAGAAGTAATTCGTTACTTGTAACGCGTTACGTACATGTCTGCTCTGAACCCAATCGTCCAGTAAACGATGATGGCAGCTCGCGGGTGGCAATTATTGCAATAGTCTATAGTAGTTCTGTCGTAGTTTTGTTTGTCGATGCAAGCATTTGCTATCAAAGAGTTTTAGTATTCAAAGTTCTTTAAAGTTTTTAAATAAGCTATACATTCACGCACACTCATTTTGCGCCCAGATGTAGCGCTAGCGGTCCAAACCAGATGCAAAAGTGTCAGCACTAACCGATATTTCATTCAAAAGTTACGTGATTTTTTTTTCATTTTTAATGAGCGTTGGCGGCTGGCTGTAGATCGTTTAGATACCTCCGATGCCTCCGATAACGATACGACGCATGCGCAAAGGCGGCGACGGATTGTCGGGTGTCGTTATCGGACTCATCGGAACGATCCACTAAAGCTGTCTATTCCTTCAAACCGGTGCTCTAGCCATCTCTAGCCAGCTTCCACCTGATTGGCCCAGGCAGCCGAACCAATCAAGCGAAAGGAACGAATCGTGACGACACGTGGGACGATTGTCCGCGTAGCACACGTTATTCCTGTTTTGCCGCAGTCGTTCGAGCCAGAAACGAAGGATTCAGCCCACACAGTTTGCATCTTCAAAGATTATCTCGAGGCACGAAACGCGCAGAATAGACTTTATAGTGTAAAGGAAAGCCACGGGAGATTTTATATCTAGAGGCGCGAAACGTTAAACTGACACGGGCAAGGCTTTTCTTTTTTCTTTTTCCGTAAGGTGAGGAAGCGTTTGGAAACGGTTTAGCGTCGAAGTGAAACCGCGTTCATAGCTTCCTTGTAAAGCAGGAACGCATCGTTTCGTCTTAGTTTTGTTTTGTTTATCTTATTCGTCTGGTCGTTGTATCTACACTTCTGGAGGAAATGGCTATGAAACACTATTTGATGTTCTCCATAAAAATTCGCGCGATGTAGTGTTGGGGGATCATATATTGCCAAGAAAGACTGGCCATGTGACCCCAAAGGCACCTTCCCGCTTCCTTTTTCCAATCTGTTTTTGTCCGTTTTTCTTTCTCGAAATAAAACGTATTGTGTTCATTGTATAGGGCGAATAATTGGTGAATTAATGCGCATAATAATAATAATGATAATAATAATAATATTTCATTTGCACATAAAAAGAACTGCCCTGGGTGACGTGCTAGGCTGATGTGCTGACCAGATAGGCTGAAACTCGTAGGCGATGCGCCTGCTAGCCAGTCACCCATGGAGAGGGAAGTCGGGAACATACTAGTAAACACAAAAACATCAATACATCGAAAACATACTTCCAGTCTCCAGAATACTGCCTCGATTACAGTTGCTTACACAAATTTGAGCTATTCTTCAATTTTTCGGTGTATTTAATACCCAAAAATATCAAACTGTCAGTAGAGACCATCTGATATATCCTTTCCTCCTATATAAATAATATATCAACTATGCATGTAACACGCATAATTAATATGATACTATAGAGGGAAAGGTCCCACGCATTCAGGCCGCCTCGGAATGGCGGGGCACAGACGCGAACATCGGCGCTCCCAATTGGTGGGTCCCGATGGGCCCATAACGCCGGCAACGTATCGATTAGCACAAAGCAGTAGCAAAACACCACCTGTAAGGTCTGCACCTTGTTCTTTTCTAGCTTACTTTGCAGGAAAACACGGGAATGGCGCATTGTATAAAACTAAATACAGTTGACAAGCGCTCGAGCAACTTCAACTCGAGGCGGCAAAACGAACACGCTAACCTTTCGTTTGCTTTCTTCCTCCGTTCGTTCTTTCTCTCGAGATCTGGTTGCATGCCAAAGGATCCAATTGGCAAAGAAGAAAAAATTATAAGAACGCGATATTTACGAGCAAGTGCTTGCCACGGTTTATAAAATTTCAGCGATGGTGGTGCCGCGGTGGTAGAATCTCGCTCCCTAGCTCCTGGATGATCGACTTCGCAATAAAGGTGCTTGCCTACACCTTCCTGGCGTGAAAACTTAGTCTCCAATATTGCCCGTATATAGCAAAACTAGAATTTCTTACGCGTCGCAGACCCAGCCTCATACTGCTGTTCAACGACGATCATCCAGATGACAGCCATTTTGATATATCTTGATAGGCACCACTGCGCCCCCTGTAGGTCGTGAAAGTTTCGAATTATAAAGCGTGGCAAGCACTTGCTCGTAAATATCGCGTTCTTATAATTTTTCCTTCTTTGCCTCCATGAAGGAAATATAAAAGAAAGTGTAGCCGATAAACACATGGACAAAATCGCCCTTGCATGTCCTAAAGAAGCAAACGTAGGGGAATCGGTGGCCGAGTGGGCTAGCGCACACCAGCTCGGAGCACGTGGAGCGAAAGCTCGCGCTGCAGAACCCAGGGATCCTGGGCTCAATCCCCACCCCTGCCCGTTTCGATCTGGATGAGCATCGTACCGGCGTGCGGTCGTATATCACTACTGCGTGGTGCACGTCAAAGACCCCAGGCTAGCGGTTGTACTGCACTGGCTATATTTCTCATCTACAGCGAGTAAGTCGTCGCAACTTTCAAATGGCTGACCAACTACACGCTGTATAAATATCCACACAACCCCAATTATTTTTATTGGAAGCAAACATAACAAAACGCTATTTTTCTATTTCAGCAACGTAACATCGAGATCCTAAACCACTCATTGGCTGGTCGCCAATTGACATCCCAGATCCGGATGAAGCAACACAGGGTGGAGCAACGTCATACTCGTTGTTTTTGTTTAGGTTTTTGGCGTCTGTTAGTACGCGGCTCAAGATGAAGCGTGTATGAGCAGATGCTTTATCTCGCACAGCGAGTCGGGTTTCTGCACGTACGGCGAGTCAATCAATCACAGAGACATGTTGTCAGGGTCTGTTCCCTCTTGTTTATTGGAACCGGGTAACAATCGTGTTGAAACAGAAATATCGGCCACAATGTATCTACAAGCAGAACAGATGGTGCTGTGGGCATCGATATAGCTCATACATGGGCCATTGCGTAGCTCTGAGGCGCTTACAAAACCGTGCGTGCTGCCAGATATACTGATACTACTTGCTGACACGCTGTCTGAAATAAATACTAAAACAAATGCGCTACAAATTGCGAATTTACACATGTATGATTAAGATTTTTATATGAAAACACACCTGACTGAAATAAAAAGACAATGGGCAATGAAATACTGGGTATTTCTTCGAACATCGGCCAAAATGTATCTAAGAAAAATATGCGTCGTACAGAATAACAATATTAATGACTGCCGAGGGAACAATTTAGTGATGTACAGTGCTCAACAAAACTAAATGGACCAGCGGAGCGCGTGGCCTCGTGTACCTGCTGCGACATGTGCCATGACACCCCACACTTATTTAGTAAGAACAGCGAGATCGCTGCGAGTGGTGGTCACTTTTTTACAACTTCAACCTTTGGAAGCAGATAAATCTGTTCACGCTACTGCAAAGAAAAATAAAAACGCTGTCATGCTGCAAACTCATGGCCATCGTTGATCAGATATCGGGGGTTCTGCACCGAGCTCGAACAGCCGCTGAGTGCTTGGCTCAGCTGTGCGCATGTGCAACTCGCGATACCAGATAGACCGCTTCTCCTGGCAGATGGCGCCACAGGTATGCGAGGCCTTGCGCTCCGCTGGTCCAGTTTCGTTTTGTAATAATTATGTTTGCGTAATTAACTTTCTCATTATATAAAGTAAACATAAAGTTACAGTTGGAAACTTCCTGAGCGTCATCAAAAATCACTAAAGACGTGCAGTGCACGAGAAGCATGGTGCCGATTGTCAGCTTATGCAGCAGGCGCAAGGCTTGCGGAGAGGAAATGTGGTTCATAAGAAACAGACAAAAAATGTGCTGGCTAATCCAAGTTAAGTGTTTTCGGAACCCAGGAAAAGAAAGAATGCGCTCCAAATCTTTCCCAAGTTGAATGCATTGGGGTTTTTCGATGATGTCGAGTAAGTTTCTAGTTGAAAGTATATGTTTATTTTTAATAATTAAAAAGTTAATTACACTTAGACAAATTAATAATTTGATTATCCTAGACGCTATGTAGCTCAATAAATGGTATCCGTAACGGTGACTAATATGCTACCGATGTTAATTGTGTATGACTCCCCAGGGATTCCATGTTCAATCCCCACCACTACCCATTTCGATCTGGATGAGCATTGTACCGGCATGCAGTTGCATATCACTACTGCAGTGATGCACGTTAAAGACTCCAGGCTAGCGGTTGTACTGCACTGGCTAAATTTTTCATCTACAGCTAAGAGACAAGTCGTCCGTTGAGGCAGACTAAGTTCAGGCTCTATAAACATACCCACACCCCAAACATTTTTTTTTGTGTGTGTGCGTGACGCATGGTTTTTGCTTAAAACATTTGGCCGACGTTCGCTGAAGCACCCTATGAAACTAAAATATGTTCCTCTGAAATGACGACAAACAAAAAGGTGGAGAAGGAAAGCCACAATAAAAAACCGGTACACTTTCATTGGAGATTGAAGTCACCATTTTAGATAAGGTATGTAGTAGTGCCATAGTTGAAATTCACCACACTTAACATGAAAACTAATAAAACATTGGGAACAATATCCTCAGTGAAGAGCAAAGTTAAGCTTCAGTTAAGTCGTCTTGTCACTTCAGTAAGCCCACTGCAAACCATAATCTGAACCCTGAGACAAGGAAAAAACGGACAACAACACTGCTCGTCTCAAAGTTTAGATAACAATCAATGTTTTCTCAACAGCTTGCGTGTATACTTTCTCTTTGATGGTAAACACTTGCAAAACAAATACTAAATTTGTTAAAAGACTTTGGTATTCTTCATCGTTCTGGACTATAGCTGGTCTGTGACAATGGCTTGCTGTCACTTATATAATACACAGCTACAACTCAGTGAGTAAACGTCACTGCACCCAACGAGTAAAAATGCAGTATGACGGTAGGTCACTAAACATACAATAAAGGAATGTCCAGGTCAATCACCATACATCAAAGATTGTGGATGAAAATTCAACATTGACCATAATCCCATATCATCGTTGCGTGGCAAAGTCAGAACTATCTCGATGCCGTGTACTACTATTTTGAATTTCAGTTGCATTATCGGGTGTTCTGCCAGGGTTGTTTCGCATGGTACTTAACAACTCGCTTTCGTGACATGAATCGCGAGAGTAATTTTCAACCTGGCTTGTCACGTTCCCGAGATTAGGATTGAGTCTGCAGTCTCATTGAGCAAGAAGCAAACGCTCAAGTTCTCAAACTATTTGCGACTACTGTGGCAGTACTTACGCTTTGTACCACCATATTTTAACGACCTTCAGTGTACAACCCTGGCCCACTCTTCCAACAATGTTGGCAACCCTCTTTCAGTGAGCCCCCAATCACAACCTTTGACGATCATATCACTCTAAAGAAAAGCAAAAAATGACCCTGAAAAATAAACCTTCCTTTGGAGTCATCTACACAAATAGTACACGACGGGTACAGTCATAAAGGTGCACTTGGCGACCAGTGCTATTCGTGAACGCAGTCACGGAACAGACCCCAGAAAACATGGTTGCCTGATGTATGTGGCAACATGACTAGGTAGTGGCGAGAGAACGAACCAGTATTGGTGGCCACGGCAGACACAGTGTCAAGAGATTTGGCCGGACGTCAAAAATTGAAGTTTTTGGAATGCCTCATACTTGAGATATTGAAAGTCATACTGTTGACAATATACCTCAGCCATGACAGAGTCACACTGTCGTAAAATATAAACCTCGAACAAGGATGTCACTCGGGCAAGTGCCGAGATCTGACATTGGCTGGGTGATAACAAGAACAAATGTTCAAACATACAATGCCATAATACTACTCACTAATAACACTAAAATATGATACACCTCGACGTTACAATCACCTCGAGAAATCTCATGTACCAGGACGTCAATTACTCCGAACGTGCTTCTTAAGGTGTCACATTGTGACTGTGACCCAAAAGACTCGTTTCAAACCTCTCAATATGGCCCTTCCAAGATGACTGGAAACGCAATCAACCAGATAATACCTGCTATCTCGCAAAATTCATGGGGAACACTTCGAACATGCATGGCATCCTAGACAAAATGACTTAGATCACATTATGTTTCGTCATCCAAAAAAGCCTGGCATGGCCAATTATGTGAAACATGGAAAGTACTCAAGTGCAGAGGCATGTGCACTCATGCTTAAATTTATGCACTGTGCAAACAATTCTCATCCGACTGAGCACTCCTGAGGAACACTTATTTCACGCAAGCCCATGTGTCTTACCAAGAAGGAAAGCACGCTTTCCTGTCCTGTCTCCTTGTCTAGTTTTGAGGACTCCTTCTTTGTGCACTGGCACCACTAGTGTTAACCGTTCTGAAATTTGTTCGGAGGGTTAGGATTTCGAGAAGTCCTTGGATCACGTGACTAGGGACTCCGAGGGACAGCTGCCACGTACCGACACATACTGCCAACTCATCTGAAGAGAAAAAAAAAACACAAAAAAACATGAGCAACTTGAGCAGGGAATATTAACCGTGCTCCTGACGAATTTTAAAGATATAATGTCAATGATCAACTGCACTGTATGCATAGGCAGGGTGTCCCAGATAACTTGCACAAAAAAACGGAGCACTCTCTGGGAAAGAAACAACCTGTCCTGATATGCATTCATTAATTTGTGATTTCTCAAACTGTACCCCTAAGCAAAGCGTTTTTTTCCAGTTTACCTAAGCCCTCTTTTAGAAGGCCTGAGCCATCCACTCATGTACAACTATGAGCTCAACACTAGGCTTTGGAACTGCTTTATTGGATCAATGACTGACGAAACTGGGAAGGGGGTAGTTTCTCAACTACCACTGCAAGCAAGTATCTTTAAATAATAGCGCTTTCTCGAGATTAAAAAGCTTGGAAACCCTCGCGTTAACTCATTACCTAACACTGACTAAACAAGAAATCACCCTATTCCGGTGTCATTAATGGCAGGTGAATGCTACTCCACCCCGAAACCACTTTCCCAGTGAGTTCCTACGGGGTTGTCCATAGTGACTCCCCCCTCCTAGCAAGGACACGGTGAAGGATATTCCTCCTGTTGAGCACTATGTCCACCACTGCCCAAATCTGAAATAGACACGTCACAAAAATAAGCAGGCAACTTCAACAGCGACACTTTAAATTCGAATCCAATACCACTTCATGGTCCCTCAGACAGACCTTGATGACTAATCTAATTCGAGACGAGCCAAGAAACATCCGGGTCGATTGATTAGAAAGCTGATATTAGATCGGAATTCATTACGTCTCCTACTCACAACTAAATGGTGAATGTCACAAAAAACAAAAATTCTTACTTAGCCCACTATTATGATGTTCTTATCATAGCCACTAGGCTGGATGACATAGAGTTCCCTTTCACACCCTTAGCAAGGAATTCACCTTATTACATATAGCAGTCTCATTGAAACACTTTGAGTTGTGTTTGTAGCTTAGCAATGGAGAAGGTTATTTCTTGATGGGTTTCCGAAACTATCTTTCTCTGCCAGTCGGCTGTTAAAAAAATGGTATCTCATAAAACCAATAGACTACTTCCATAAGGCCCTGCATGCAACACGCGCGCATTGCACTCTGGGAACTAGTTGACCAGGGAGAAGAGTGGCATGGTTTCGGTTTCGATCGACACGTCGACAAGAGATTATACACAGAGCGTGGACTATTAACGGCCGTTATCTCATGTTCTCTGGTCCCGAGAGCGTCACTTGTGGTCTCTAAACCAACCTAAATGGCCAGACTTCGAAGCTTTAGCACAAGCCCGAGACGTATAGCTTGTCTTAACATATGCTTGTTGTATATTCGTAGTTGAGCCTTTCTGTTAGCGTTTCGAAATATGTGAACGGGCCAGTGCTGGGAATCTCGACGCTGCGAAGCTCGGGATCTTGCTTGTGTACGAGTCAACAAGCTGTAGAAACCAAAAGGAAAGTAAAAACATACATCGAGCTCGCGCCTTTACATTAGTGTTGTTGAACAGGAAGTTTACTTGTTTCGTGCGTCCATAGACGAAATATAACTTTTTGCAATTACTGTTTTTCTTAATACGCCTGAGTATGCGAGGTAAAACTCGGGGGCGCCATTGAAAAGCTCTATTTTAACATATTTCTATCTCTTATCTGTACTGACCCGCAGCACTGCACAAAAGTGAAGTCCCCACCCACTTTCATTCCACTAATATTCAACATCGCGTATCCGCATAAAGTTGTCCCGCAATCATATAGGCACATTCGCAGATACAAACCGTTTTAAGAAACCAAAAGTCGAACACTTGTGTGAAGCGAATGTCGCACCGTTCGCCGAAAGTGCGCCGGACGGGTACGAACCCCTATGCGGTGCGCCAAACGAACGAAATTATTCAAAGCGCATTTGGCGATTGTTAGTGGCTACAATATTTGTTATGGGTTTGCTTTCTTCTTGACTGAGTATGCCGAGGTAATTTCAGACACACCGTTCTGGCACAGATCTTGGGCGTCAGTAAAAGCTCGTCCCAAAAAGGCTTAGCGAGGAGTAGGGGACGCTTGTTAGGGCCTCCGTCGTAGCTAGCCGATCTCAGCGTTTGCAAAAACTTAATCTTCTATCAGCATGAAATTTGAGTGGGAGATATATGATGACACGAGGAAGACATCATAGTAACTTTTGTGCAGTAGTGAGGTCGAATTTATTGCGTTTCCTTAAAAGTTCATGCGTCAACGCTGGGCTAAGCTTTGATACTCCTGTGAGGATGCGGCTTGCTTTTCGCCCAATGAAGTAACAAGAAGCGGATGTTTGGCAAACAAAATACGTGTAAGGCTCAAGGTGACCGAATTTCAGTTGTAGTTCACTGGTACTAGACGGGATTATTAAAATCCGAGCTCAAGGATGCACTCGTAGGGTGAGGTGACTAAGCGACGTCTTACTACGTTTGCAAACGCACGCACAATATCCGGTGTTTCGGGAACCAAGGAAAGTGCCCAGGTCTTCGTTTTGTATCGCTCGAGAATGAGTGTATTGTACGTTCATAAAAAGTCAGATAATCGAAAACTCAAGCAGCGCGTTCGGTCGCGACGTGATAGCATGAGATGAACAAGCTGCTCAGTCGAAACCGAAACTGAGTGGCCAACTAGTTCCCAGAGTGCACTGCGTAGCACTTCGCCGCGATGGGGCGCGTCAGTTTTGGAAGAAGTCCATTTGCCAGGTGCTATTTACATACAATATCGTAAAATTCCCACAAAAAAAAAAAAACGCCTACCCCAAATGAAGAGATAAATGGTTAAAATATAGGATTGGCTATCTTTGGGGATGCCATAGCAAAACTTTATCAAAAATTAATGAAAACACCCTTTGCGCCCGCTACAAACCACGTGACGCGGGAACTGATACCACAGATCGCGGACACCCGCTACAAACCTCGTGACGCGATAAACAACCAGGAATTCGCTACGAACTCCTGTGTCACGGGAAAGGACACCGCAGGTTGCGGACACACGCAGCAGGTTCGCGTTTCACGGTGCGAAGGACCCGCGGAAACCCGCCGAGAACTCGCATCTCACGGGAACGAATACCGCAAATCGCGGACGGTGCAGATTCAAGTTCTATGGTGCAATAAACACAGGGAAACCCGCTACAAACTTAGCTGTCACGGGAACCGATATCGCGCGCGCAGATCGTGGACAAAAACGCGGGAATCCGCTACAAACTCGTATGTTACGGGAACAAATACGCCGCAGAACATGCACGCGGGAGCAACTCGCGTGTTACGGGAGCCCATATCACGCGCGTGCAGATGGCGGACAAAACGTGGGTCCCGCTACGAACTCGCTTGTCAGACAGGCCGGTTCTGCAAATTGCGCTGGTTGGGATACGATTCCCGTCGGATATTGCGTGACGTCCGCACGGGAATCGGGGTGGGCGATGTTGCGGAATTTTTATGTTACAGATATATAGCACAAAACCGAGATGGGCGATCTCTTGGGGGCGGGCGTTATCTCGGAACTTTACGGTATTTTTTTTTAGGGTTTACAGATTTGTTATAAAAATGCCTTGAAAACTTTGCAGTACGTGCAAATGGGTTATACGGCCAGGGGGACATAATATATAAGAATATTCGTCACGATAACTCGGTTAATTAACTGAAATTAGTTCATTAAACTTTTTAATTATGAAAAATAAGATTTGGTTCCAACCAGAAACTTAATGAGCGTCATTTGAAACTACTAACAAAAAGTCTGTAAAGACTTGAAGCGTGCGGGATGCACAGTGGTGCGCTAAAGTTACTATTTGTGCAACACGCAGAGGACTAGTGGTAGGAAAATGCGCTGGTGCGGTTCTTCTAGTTTCTTATCCTACGCGCGTTTCTGCATCACCAGCATTGCACCCACTGCACGAGGGGTAATTTTAAGCGCACCACCGTGCACCTCATGAACGTGCCCCCAAACCTTCCTAATAATTATTTATTGATTTTCGATGACGCTCAGCAAGTTCATAATTGGAACCACATGTTTAGTTTCACAAATGAAAAAGTGAATGAACAAATTTTCATTATTTATCTGACTTATCGTGACGATTAACCCCTATAACTCACCAGCACAAAATGCATTAGTGCAGCTTTCACAGCATTTTTAAAACAAACATGTAAAGCCCTTCTCCCCCCCCCCCCTCCGAGAAAAAAAAGGGAATGAGAGCACCCTGTATAGATCATTCTACTAGGGAGAGAGGAGAGAGGGAAATTAACCTCCATGTTTAGGCAGTTCCGGCGGTCCAGCCCACCGGAATTGTCCAAGCAATGGGAACGGCGCGTACCCTTTCCCTCTTCTACTCCGACGATTCCATTGAAAGGCCCGGACGTATACATAAGGTGTCCCAAGCGGACCTTCTGCTGTAAAACGAGCCGGAAAAATTGGCACCTGCACATAGAAAGTTCAAACTTTCCGCGAATGTGCACTGAGTAGGTCAGTTTTAGCATGGTAAATTTCAAAGCGCAATTCTCTTCTCATAAAAATTGAGAGCAAACAGCTTGCCAAAGTCAAGTTTGGGTGCGTTTGCAGAGGACCGAGTTAGTGACGCCATTCGCTTGCGGCGCCATCTCCCGACGGGCGCAGCGAGCAGACAGCGTAACAGCGGAAGGTCCGCTCGGGACACCCTACAGATGGCACTGCAGTCAAACAAAATGGTACTGCCCAGAGGAGCCCTCTGTGGAACCGGTCATAGTATGGGGGAATACCATGCATTCCGTCAAACGGAATGTACGTTGCCACGCTACCTGATCGGACGGCCCAACGGAGACGGACCGGACGTTTGCAGACACCAGGGCCCACTCCGTTCCTTCGGGAAAGAACTCCATCACCTCCAAGCGGCGCCAAAGCTTTCCCGACGCGTCGACAGCGCACACCGCCGTTAGGCCCACCGACACTTGGACCAGAGGCGATCCCCTGGTGGTGGCTCCACGTGGAACCAAGCCGAACCTGAACGGACGCAAGCATCAAATCGTCGACCAAATTACAGTTTTCAAGGAGTGGCCACTGAGCCTCCGATCACAATGCTCCTACATCGTCGGTCTGTGTTCTGTATCCGATTTGAACAGCATTATATTTGGATTGTCTTCTGTTAAACTGTATTCAGTTTACCATATCCAATTTGAATTTAAAAAATAAACAGTATTCAATTTGAATTTAAGCATCCCTTTGACTCGGCGACCTTGCATGGAAGGAACCATTGACATGCCCTTGGCAAAGAAGCCATCACTAAGAGCATGCTACTTCTTGACTTTAATAATACTTCAGAACGTTCAAGTATATAAATTTTGAGTTTACCTGCAGTGTACGAAAAATATGCCTTGTGTGTTGGCTGAGTACCCTAAAATGAAGTCTAGAAGTCCAGATTAGAAGTAAATTTTATATACCATTCAGTACGCTCAAAATATATTCAAAGTATGCTATCTTGTTCCTATATAAGTATGTTGTTAGTATACTTTTAGTCTACAGCTGTTTGCCAAGGATGGTGCCACTGGCTTCGACATTCCAACGTCGGTTCAAACACCCCAACCACTTAGCGACATTGACATTCAACAGCCGAGTCGGACATCCATTCCCACTTCAGCAACAACAGGTCAAGCACGCACCTGTGGGATTGTTCAGCGTGATTCCGTTGCGAAAGTAGGCAGAGCCATCCCTGCCCACTGCCCAGAGACGAAGTCCAGCACCCAGGCTGATGGACTCAAACTGCTGCTCGGCTGCCACATGCACCCACGACGTTCCCTGCATGCAGGAGACGCCCATCAACCAAGCTTCAGAATCCGTAAAATCCAAGAAGGCAAGATGGCAAGGAGACTCGTGGCCATGGTCTGTTGCAGGTCAAGAAAAGCGGGACAAGCTCCGCCCACAAAGCCCTCCACTCTTTCCACTTTAGCAGAGCAAATGCTGGAAAGAAGACGAGTGGAGAGGAGGAAATCACCAATCATGGCGAGCAGAGAGCTTTGTGGGAGGGGCTCTTGCCGTTGCTCTAAACCTGGAACAGACTGTAGCCTCCCATCCAGCTTCAAACTGCTTATTTGTTAGAAAAAGCACTACCATATAAAACAGAGGTCGGCACCTTAGGTCCCCCTTACTCACCCTGAGAGCTACTCACACCTTCAGCCCCTCACTCACCTTAATCCTCACAGTCACACTCACCTTCAGCTCTTCACTCACCCTCACTGAACCTCACAGCCCTCACGCACTCACGGCCCCTCACGCCAGTGGCGTCACGCGGGGAGGGCGGAGGGGGGGGGGCGGACCGCCCCGGGTGCAGCGCTCAGGGGGTGTCGCGGCGGCCCAAGAGAGCGGGGGGGGGGGGGGGAGGGTCCGGCGGGCTACCGCCCCGGGTGCCGCTGACTCTTGTGACGCCACTGCATCACGCACTCATACCCCTCATGCACTCACGGTCCTCACAGCCCTCCCAGCCCTCACAATCCTAACTCACCTTCACAGTCATAAATTTTCTTGGTTCAGAAACTCTCTCACTCTCATTTCACCTGTGAAGATGAGAGAGAGAGGGAGGGTGAGTGAGGGCCCTCATGAGTGAGGTTTGTCAAGGTATGCCGTAAAATCCCATAAAACCACTCACCCATAATGAAAATATAAGAGGTGAAAAACATAGGATTGACTATCCTTTGGGATGCTACAGCAAAACGTTATCCAAAATTAGTAAAAAAACCTTAGGCACCCGCTACAAACCGTGTGACACGAGAACTGATACCGCAGATCGCGGACAAGGCAAATTCGCGCTTCACGATGCGATAAACAAGCGTAAATTCGCTACAAACTCCTGTATCTCCAGAAAGGATACCACAGATTGAAATTTCATGGTGCAATAAGCCATGCGGGAACCCACAACAAACTTGCCTGTCACGAGAACTGATAACGCGCGCGCAGATCGCGGACGAAAATGCGGGAACCCGCTATACAAACTCGCATGTCACAAGAACGGATACCGCAGTTCGCGGATGCAACAGATTCGCATTTCACGATGCAATACTATACATGCGGGAACAACTCGCGTGTCACGGGAACTGATATCGCGCGCGACGGAAAACGCGGGAACTTGCAACAAATTTGCTTTCACACGTACCGGCACCGCAGATCGCGCGGTGGATGTGATTCCCATCAGACATCGCATGATGTCCGACGGAGATCGGGGGTGGGCAATGTTTCGGAATTTTTATTATTACGGATATCTAGCCAGGAAAACGGGATGGGCGATCTCACGGAGGAGGGCGTCCTTGCGAGATCTGAGGTCACTGGATGGAAAATTGGCTAGCAATCCCAGCAGTGGAAAACGGGTACCCACCGGGGATCCGCCTGAAACTCGTTTAGTGCGCCAAATAGTCGAGGAAACACCAAAACAAAACCTGTGGCTAGGTGGCGCAAGCCGCCACCCGATTCAAAGTGTTGTCTTTACATCCATCTATTAAAGCGTGCCCCTAGGTAAATGTGCTCTATACATAGCGGCCAACTTTTATACCAGCCTATGATAGATTAACAAACATATAAAGCAAAAAGTAAACTTCCAGGTAACTCAACTGCAGCATCAGCATTTCAATCGGTAAACATGCCAGCCCACTCTCATTAATTCAGTCACTTCGATTTGGCAAGTTCGACAGCATCCTTTAATGGTCCATACCTTGGGGCAATCCTGAGAGACCCCCTTCCTGTAGACAGCCTCTCCGTTGTAGGACACCGCCCAGAGTGCTATCGGTCCGCTGCGACAGTCCGTCTGGAGTGATATGTCCGCAGGGCCATCGGCTCCACTTCCACCCAGGGACCGGTGGTGTGAAGCTTGCACAACCTTCACCGACAAACAAAATGACGAGTTCTTGGAGCCAGATCGGCAAACTAACAAATTAATACATAATTAACGCCTACAAAAGTACGCAGACATCCAACGCCTTGCAGTACGACAATATGCACAGTTGCTTTTCTTGAGTTTAACAAACACTTTTTCTCTCCACCCAAGCCGTCTATAGTAGAGGTTGTTAGAAGGCCCGAAAAGAAATGGAGTCCCTCAAGAAGTTGGTGTTCTCATACAGCAAGAAATGTGTGTGGTACATTTGCTTCTTCTAATGTCTCCGGGTACACATGCGGAACGTCAACTAAGTAGACAGGATTACAAACTCAAGCATAATGTAAACATGATTTACTTTCTCTTTTTCTTTCTTTCTGATGAAGGGACACTTTGTATTCTTAAGGGTAGGTCCAAAAATCATCAGGTTCTGACTTCTGACACTGATGTCATTTTTACTTGGCCTTCCAAGATCCTAACAAACAAACAAAATTAAAAACTAGAGCAGACGTTCCCAAATTCATTTATATCAAACAATGTCAACTTTACTTGATTGACACCAGAGGAAACCTCATTGGTATCGATACTGATGTAATATGGCAGTGAAGAAGCTTACATACATCGTAATGTCAATGCATACACTAGGAAACTTCTGGCACATATAGTCATCGTATCAATAGGGGGAAGTAAAATATTTAGGCGGGCAGGTTGGATAAAGCCCGGTTCACACAGTTGGCGCTTGACTACGTTTGACTGCGTTGCGGTAGCGAGACACCAGGACATCCCGTCCTGCTTATATCGCGTGTCAGGAAGATTCCTTGAATTGGATTCCACGCTTCATACGAAGCACAGATGTGCCGGTGACTCGCATTCGGTTCTCGCCAGCAACGCAGTCAAACGCACTCAACCAGAACTTTGAACCGGCTGCGTAGAACTGCAAGAGAAAAGTGTTTTTAAAACTCCTAATTGGGACAAGCATGTCACGAAACAAATCTTCGCGAAAAAACAATTTTTTTCAGCAATATTTACGCCAATGACCCAATTTAGTCGGAGCCCGAACATGTCCGCATTTGAAACTCCCGCTCTTTCGACGCTCGCGGAGTGGCTAGAATACGTCACTCCATGACGTATAGCAGCTACTCTGTGACGTATAATAGCAACTTTGTGCGCGCGATTCAAAACGGGTGAAATAGCCGCAAACTACAATCAGTCCTGCGCAATAAATATTGCTGTAAAAATTTTGTTTTGGCTGGAAAAATTGTTTTGTGACATGCTTGTCCTAATTAGGCTGTTTAAAATACGCTTTTTTCTGCAGTTACCCTTTAAGGTAACTGCAAAGAAAAAAAGTGTATTTTTAAACAGCCTAATTAGGACAAGCATGTCACAAAACAATTTTTCCGCCAAAAACAAAATTTTTTACAGCAATATTTATTGCGCAGGACTGATTTTAGTTTGCGGCTATTTCACCCGTTTTGAATCGCGCGCCACAAAGTTCCTATTACACGTCACAGAGTCTCTGCTAGACGTCACGGAGTGACGTATACCAACCACTCCGCGGGCGTCGAAGAGCGGGAGTTTCAAATGCGGAGAGGTTGGGACTCCGACTAAATTACGTTCTGTGGCGTAAATATTGCTAGAAAAAATTTGTTTTTTCGCGGAAGATTTGTTTTGTGACATGCTTGTCCCAATTAGGCTGTTTAAAAAACACTTTCTTTTTCTTTGCAGTTACCCTTTAAGCATTATGAAACAATAAATAGCGCAAGAACAGCAAAGTGAAGACAACGATTAACAGTAGTCCACGTCTTTTGTGTTCTTGGTTGTCTTTTGCACTATCCATCGCTCACCAATCAATGGGCAGCTCAGATCTTTTGAAACAGTGCTTAAACTGGAGGAAATAACACTCTACTTGGCGGAAGAAATGGCCGAAAAAACTTTGGGAGCTCTAGTCAACCCCTTCAGATACTCAAAGGACCTATAGTTACCATAGCTGCGATAATCAGTCAACAGTACAAGGCCCGTTCACACTCTTGCGACCTTTAAAATCTTGGTTCCTTACAACCTCTTAAACGAGAGGACCACAGTGGCGCCATCTATCGGGTTGCAGTGTAAACTTGACGGTCAAGCATATTTCCTATTTCTCCCAGCAATATCCTTTCTCCTGGCTCTGAGAACTTTTGGCACTAACGTTATAAACGAGTCACTAATTCATAGGTACCTATGCACATCCGACCTCTGAACATGCCGCAAAACTACGTCGACTCTATGTGAAATGCAGCTCCAACGAGTCACCATACGATAGCGCAAGAACATGAAATTTCACCAAGTTTTAACACCAGTCGCCAACTATAGGGACCTATGTCCCCCAACTCCTTAACCTGCCACCAACTATGAGGACCTATGTCCCCAACTCTAACCTGTCACCAACTCTGAGGACCTATGTCACCAACTCTAACCAGTCACCAACTACAAGGACCTATGTCACCAACTCTTACCAGTCACCAACTACAAGGACCTGTGTCCCCAACTCCTTAACCTGTCACCAACTATGAGGACCCATGGACCAGAGGAGAAACAGACCTGAACCAGCGCCTCCGGCGTACATAGTCCGTCATTCCCTTGTGGGCGTGGTAGGTGAATGGGAAGTCTCGCGCATACTGCCAGCCATCCCCGTCCACCCCGCCCGGGGCACGATAGTCCACGGCCCAATCAGACACCTGCAAAGTGGCGGCCATCTTGACTCAGACAAAAAACAAGCCGAACGATCCGAGCTAACTTCGATTAATGCACTCATAACGTGGAACTTGCTCAGGCTGACGTGACACAATGGAAAGCTTAAAGGAGCACCAGGAGAGGGTTTCCTTTATGGCATTAACCCAGTCTGTGTGCTCCAAGTATCCTAAAAATCTAAAATTCCAAGCATATACGGCCTGCTTTCTTTATGAAGAATATGATAAAGGATCGCAACACGCCACCTATTTTTGTGAATAAGGGGTGTTTTTTTGCTGAAAAAAGGGGCAAGTTTGCGATTATTGATGACAATTTTAACAGGCAAATAGGCAACACAGGGTTGTAATATGAGGAGTTTTAGGACATTCAAAACATGCAGATAGAGCTATCGCTACAAAAGGATGAACTCAAAACTCTCATTAGTCATTTTTAAAATAACGAGACATTTATGCATGCTTAGATTTTTACAAAAAAAAAACCTACAATGATCCAGCAATTAAAAAAAAATTAACTCAAAATGTTTTTTTTATATAAAAAAAACACGGATGTACAACAGTTTTTGAAGCCCCTCTTTTCCCCTAAGTCTTAAGACAAGGAATACAAATTCCGCTGTCACGTGCTCTGATGACACCAAACTCGAAATATCTAAAAGCAATAAGTCGTCCGAGAAAAAATAGAATCCCCCAATCGTGACTTTTATGGCCATACAAAATGCAATGTTTTCGAAGTAGTCAGTAGAAGATTTGGTTGTCAGTAAATAACGATTCTTTCTGCGTTTTAAACGGTGCACGTTGCGATAAAAAAACATACTTACTTGAAATGCATATGCAAGTAATTCAGCATATAAAGAAAAACATCAAAAATACTCCACAAAACGAAAAGCTTTTTTTTTATTGGAGTTTTTGAGGTCGTCCATTTTGAACTGATCTGCTCCCCGAAAAAATATTTGCCCCCCCCCTCCAAAAAAAAAAAAAAAAAAGACTATTGAAATGTGCCCGAAAACATCCTGCTACAAGGTTCCTTTAAAATTGATAACAATACAACCCAAACTCACGTAGATATATAATAGATACAGAAAATAAAAAGGGGGGGGGGGGAGGGCACGATAAAACGCTTGGTATAAAAACAACTTTCGATGGAGAAACCAAACATCTAGGCGACCTCGCATACGCTACATACACGTCCGAATTCAAAATGGCGGCCACGATACATGCGCGATCGTGCGCGGGCACGCGCGATGAAACTTTTTGAGGCGATCAAGGCCACGCCGCCGATCAAGGACACGCACGCGCACTCGTCACGTCTGATATGTTACAGAGTGTTCTCCAACGTAATCTCGAACCATCGTGTTTAAAATCCAACTATCGTCGCTCAACCGACTCCTCAACAGACGCCTTATACGCTGTACTAGAGCCACTAAATGAGCTGCGCTTAGAGTATCGGCACTCCGTTCCCCGACATTGTTGTGGGCGCCGCCATATTGGGGCTTGTGCAGAGCAGACGCAATTGCAGATCGTCATGATTCAAAAGTGCGACTTCCTCAGCATTTGATTCGGTGTTAGGAAGCTCATGTAATATTGCTTTTCTCTGTCGCGGACTGTTTAAACTTTTGTGGAGGACGGAAAAGCGTTTCCTGTGATTTCAGATAAAGCTTCAGATAACTGGCAACCATAATTTTAAGCCACAACATGGCCAAGTGTCGTTACTCTGAAGCGTAGCTTATTTAGTGGCTCTACGCTGTACCACAGAGGACACGCGCGCTCAGCACGAGACTTGACGCTCGGCGCGTCTATCAGCCCGATGAAAAGGTCACATGACTCCGGAGGCTCGTAGCGCGGGTCCGTACCACATGAGCGAATGACGTTTTAGCGAACAGCGACATTTGAGCGAATCGACGTTTAGCGTATAGCGCCAACCATTGTTCTGGGAAAGCGCAGGACACGTGTGGCGAGCGAACCATCTGCCGCCATTGGCTTCCAAGAGCCGTTCAGTTCAGTGCCTCGCCGCCATTTGCTTCCAAGGGCCACATCCGAACGTGCAAGAGGCAGAGACCTTGTGCATTGGTGCATGTGACGCCTGCACTTGTAACACGAACACATCAAGGGCTTTCTTCGTGCCGCCTTCGTTTGCTTCGTTGTCCTCGTCCGAGCCCCGTTTACTTACGTTACGTATAAGTAGGGTTCGGAGTTTTCGGTTTAAACCGATAAAGACCGATATAAGTACGCCGAATCCCTTTTCGGAAATTCGGTTTTAACCGAAAAAGGTCAGTTTTTAGGTTCGGCATTTTCGACTTTAACCGATAAAAGTACGTCGACTTCATTTTCTCAAATTTATTTTTAATCGGAAAGGTCACTTTGACCTTCTAGTCGTACCGCAGAGCCGTGGCAAAGAAGTGGAACGACAGTGTCTATCGGAACGTGTCCGAATGTATGGGATACACGGCTGCCATGACGACGTGTGGTCTAATGTGCACATCATCGATCGGAACGTGAAGTCCGAAATGCCCCATGACTTCGCCATGTACGAGCGTGTTTTCAAACTCGTTGTAAGGAAGATTGACTTGATGCAAGCTCTGCATCTTGTGTTGAGCTTCAAAACGCCGCACCATGTCTCTTTCGGCGGTCACAATTGGTTGATTGACCGATTATGGCTCAGAGCAGCGCTTCATCTCCTCAGCCTGCCAGTGTCCAGTATTAGCGTTGAGAGGGCATTCTCGAAGCTCAGGGTCATATTAACAGAAAAGGAAGAGTGCGGATCAACGAGGAGAACCTGGGAAAATACATGTGTGTGTACTATAATAAGATCATGTAATCCTGATGTACAGAAGGAGAAGTTCCATGTTTTTTGGACACTGACTTGTTTGTAGTTCTGTGATTTTTTTCTTGTTTCTTTTACAGTTGCACACATTTGCCAACTAAAGTGTCCATTTGTTTTTCAAGTATCTGTGCCGTTATTCTTTGAGTGATCACAAATATCAGAACTACAGGGATAATCTGATCCAGTGTCCGTTGGTGTTCATTTTATATTCACCGAGAAAATTCGATAAACTTTTGTAGGCATAAATATACGCCGAAAAAAAACCGATAATTGAATTTTAAAATAAACACCGAAAAAAGTACGCCGAATTTTGAAAAATAAAAACCGAAAACGCGGAACCCTACGTATAAGACACCGAAACATTCGCGTCTCTAATGTCGCGGGCCAGGATATATCTCCTCGAATTGGAAGCCAGGCTTCATATGAAGCACACATGTCAGGGTGTCTTTTGCGTAAGCAGTTGCAACTTAACGTAGCCGGCCGTCCAGAAACACTAGCCTAATATAGTATAGTGTTTCTGGGCTGCACGCAGAGGAGTCGAGAAAACTAATTTTAAAACGAATGAACAGGTTTCGAAATTGCGTCTAGCGGCGGTTTGTGAAGCTCCGTTGTGGAATGCCGTCACGTCATGAGTTCTTAAGCAGCAGCTCGAGTTCTCGGCAGCAGGCACGTAGCCAGGATTTTGTTTCGGGGGGGGGGGGGGGCCATGACAAAATGCTGTATGAGGGGGAGGGGGAGAGGAGGCCCCAGCAAAATGGAAGATTTCGGGGGGAGGGCATGACCCCTCCCCCCTGGCTACGTGTCTGCGCGGCAGTATGGTTCTCTCGTGGACTTACTTAGATCCGAATGTGACTTGGCAAAGAACGCTCATAAGCTGAGACTGTAGCCAAAGCTACAAGCACGAGCTAGCCCACGCTCCTCGCTTTGAAACATGCATTTCTAGCGCGAGTGCTCGTTCTGCATGCGGAAGTGGCATCGGCTGCAGTCTCAGCTCCACATTGCTTCTGACACGTGCATTCCACACCATCGAGATCGCCATTCTTTGCAGACGGTAGGTATAGGAGCTTGATCTGAGGATACGGGGACGTCTGTCCGGCCAACCATACGCCATTGCTGGGTACTGACGGATATTTGTACTTTCTGGTTCTCTCGAGCCACTACTTCTGCGGAGCGAAGCTAACGCGGTGAAGCGCGAACGCTCGTGGTACATAAAATACCGGCATGGCCGCAATTGATGTTACGGCCATAGGGCGTACAGTCCTCGCGGATATTACTGCTAGGCGAGATTGCCAGCGCGTTGACGCCACCAAGCGGCAAGGCTCGCAACTACAGTCGCGAGAAGCGCGATACGCATGGCGCTTCTCGCTGGCCGACTTTGAAGCGAGGGGCAGAGAGCTCGCGCTCACGTCATCTCGTTTCCGTACCCCCTTAAAAAGCCCCTGAAAAAAAAATGTTATTTTTTAACAGTCTGGTTGGGACACGCGTGTCAAAAAATAAATTTAAAGTTTTAGAGAAATATTGACGGCAAGAGATTTATTTGAAATTCTGCGCGCGAAGTCCATGACGTCACTGGTCATTCCGGAATGACCATCTCGGTCGTGAAGGCGAAGCCGCTCCACCTCTCCTCCACGCGCCCGAAATGCTGAGAGAGAAAACAAGTGGAAAGGAGGTGACTGCCGACTAAATCGCTGCCTCGCGCTCGTGCGCATTTGCTATTTTTTTTTTTTGCGTAAAGTTAATTTTTAGCACACGTGTTTCAACCAGATTGTGAAAAAAAAGAATTCTTTTTAGGGCTCTTTAATACACAGGCACGGCCCGCTTCGTGCACCGCGAAGCCCGCCATTTTCAGTTCCACTTCTCATCGGACTACACTGTAATCGAACGCTACCGCATCGAATGATGTTTTAGTTTCTGTTCCGGGTTTGAACGATCAGCGTCAAACTACCATTGTATTGAATTACTTTTTTTTTCTTCTTTTTCAGCGTGCGTGTCTCTGAGGACATGTCTGGTTAGTTTTGAAGATATCGAAAACGAACTTGATAATATATAACGATAATAATCCCTGGGGACAAAGGACGAATAGAAATATCCTCAACTTAAACCTAAACCGCGACCATTCGTCCTCAAAGCGAAGATTCGTTGTAACCCCCCCCCCTTTTCCCCATCACACCACCACAAAAACAAAACAAAAAAAACGCCGCGTTGTTTTATATATATATATATTAAACAGCATGGCGTTTCTGTAAAAAGCTATTGAGCGATGGAAATTCCATACGCCCCAGTTATAAGCGGTTCCATTCATGGAATAAAACTCATCAACTGACGGTCGAGTGACACATGCATAACAAAGACAAATTATCCACGCGTTGCGTGCGGTGCGTGACCGCGCGGTGACACAATGCACTGTCCGTCGGAAGAAGTGGATGTTGCACGCGAGGCACAAGCACCGGCAACCATTCGAAAGGCGGCACCGGGCCACGGACGACCTGCCTCGGAGACAACGTCGGTCCAACCCAGCAGACGACATGTTTCTCAAAGTTTTTCTTCTGCTCTGCATTGCCGGTGAGCAGACCACCCGTCCGCCGTTTCTCACAGTGGAGATCAGTCAAGCTGAGCCAATATTTGTGCTGTTGAGACGAAGCATGAAGCTCGTCCGAGCAGCTAAAAACAACTTGAAAAGGAATTTCCTGGAAGCTTCAAAGCGACAGACGATGGTTCGCTAAGACACTGAACTACCTCTGGAGGAAGAAACCCTCGAACCGGACTCCGGGTTCGAGGGTTTCTACCTCGGACCGGGAGTCCCGGTCCCAGGGCTAAGTCCTTCATCGGGGCTGAAGCTCAACCTAACAATGGCAGACGACGTTTCGCCAAGAGACTTAGCCACTCGGCCGTTTTCTTCAGCTTCTTCGGTGCTGAATTCCACTAACAGACGTATTTACTCCTGAGCTAAGTCTTCAGCCTCTACGTTTCACCAACAGACTTGGCTAAGTCTCCAGCTTCTTCAGTGCTAATGCTCAGCCTCACAACGCAGACGACGTTTCCCTAACAGATGTAGCTACTTCTTGGCTAAGTCTTAAGCTTCTTCAGTACGAAAAATGAGCCTCGCTATGGCAGACGACGTTTCGCCCAAAGACAAGTTACTTCAGGGCTGTTTTCTTCAGCTTTTTCGGGGCTAAGAAGCTAGGCCTTTCAGCGAAACGCACGTAGCCACTGTCTTCCAGGAGGTTCCTTCAGAAGTCCCCGCAGTTCCTCATACCGCGGTACAGTCGGCAAGAGAGTATACCATCAATGCAACCACACCAGTCGGAGTCTTTGTGCTGGCGAATGAGCAATCAATACGATTCGCAAACGTAGCGAAGAGCTTCAAACAGTGTTTGTAGTTTAGTTAGAATGAACCACTATATAGTGCCCATCAAACTTAGCTTACGGTGATACTCTGTTGAACCCAAAAGGGCGATTGACACACTTGCGCTGCTATGGCACCGGAGCTGCGTTGGCTCCAACAAAACCGGGTTTTACCCCAATTTGTTGGAGCCTACGCAGCTGTTGCCATAGCAACCCTCGCACTCTCGGTCGGACTCAACGCAAGTGTGTGAATATGCATCGCAGCGAAGGCAAGAAGCCCAAGCTCATAGCCTTGGCAACTGCATCTGCTGGGCGACAGTTCGTGAGGCCGAAGTGCGTCCTCGAGCAAGGCGGCACGCGCGCCATAACTTTAGTCCGCAGGAGGCAGGCGGCAAGTGCACGAAACAGCTCGTCCAGTCTGATGCTCTGCACGCGCAGAGCTCCAGCGAGGTCGTTGCACGTCTAAATAAAGAAAAATTACACCATCTTCCCGAGGGGAACCATGGGGTGATGCGGAGCATCGCGGATCGTTATTAACAGTGTTATTAAGGGCGTTAGTAACGTT
The DNA here is from genome assembly GCA_037355805.1 of Ixodes ricinus. NCBI lineage: Eukaryota > Metazoa > Arthropoda > Arachnida > Ixodida > Ixodidae > Ixodes > Ixodes ricinus. Next base: position 60,424 of record JAZHYW010023810.1, read on the forward strand.
GTTAGTAACGTTGTTAACTTGCGTGTTATTACGTTGTTAACTTGCGTTGGTTACCAAACATCGCGTGAACGTTCAGGGTCTGCCGCTCGCTTCAAGCGTTTGCGCTCAGCGTCGCGTGCCCTTCGCTGCGCAGCTTTGTCTTCAGTGAACGTAGCATTGCTGTTAGTTTGTGGGGTGGTGCTGACGCTTGCTTGCGCCAACCCACTAACTGACGGGACTGTTGCTTCCATCACACTTCATCGGAAGAACGGAGTGAAATGGAGTCAACAGCGCTGAACTGAACGCGCGCAGCGCGCTACCGCTGCTTATATTCACACTTGAAGGAGAGGAGACTAGAGGAGGAGAGTTGCGCATGCGCGCGCGGTGTGAGTACAAGCGAACGCACGCGAAGTGCACGCAGCTGGTAGAGAGAGAGCGGAGAGAGTAACGCGCAGCTGTTGGAGAGAGGGAAGGAGGAGAGTTGCGCATGCGTAGTTTGAGTGCGGACTACGACGCCGACGCCGACGCCGACGCCGCGGGACATAGACCCGAGCAAGAGATGCTCCGCATCTAAAAGACTAAGGTTCCCTGGATGCATCGTGGCTGAGGTGGCGCAGCGAAACTGGCTGGTGAGATCGGTCTGTTCGCTTTCGAGTTGCTTTGCACTAAGCGCATGCTGACTAAGCACGTGCTGTTTGAGTGCTGACATATCCTCCTCTATACTGACAAAGCCTGGCAGATCGCCACGAGAACCGGCCGCCGAAATCAAAAAGGTAGAGCGGCAGACAACGGATGAGAGGAAAGCCACGTGACGGGCGCCCCGCTGCGGCGAGACGCCGAAACACACTTTTCCCGAGCGATGGAATGTCCGCTCCAGAGCCGTCCGCTCGTGCTCCTCGCGCTACCACTTCTTTCTCGTCGGGTTTGAAAACCATGTTTGGGATCCTCGCCGCTCTAAAGCTGTGCACTAACGTCCAGGTTCCCCGAGAAATGCTCTGTGCTACCAGATCCTCGAGCTCCAAATCTGCGACCGGGCAGTCAATGTCTCCGCTTGCTGGAACTCTCAGAATTTGAGATTGGATGCGAAAGCTTGATAACACGAAGTTACCTAGATGAAAAGATAAAAGGGCATCAATCGATCAAACTCGATAGATCGTTCTGATAGCTCCGATAACAATACTTGATAGCAGTTTTAGTAGATCGTTCGGATACTTCCGATAACGATACCCGATACTCAGCCGTCACCTTTGTGTATCCACTGTATCGTCATCGGATATCGTTATGTGCGGTATCGAAACTATCTACTCCAATTTTTGGTACATCGTTCTGACACCTCCGATAACGATACACGAAAACGATACGATACGATGCATGCGCAAAGGTGTCGGCGAACTATTGGGCACCGTTATCAGGGTTATCTCAACTAGCTACTCCCTATTTAACCTACCCCACCATGTTTTGTTTTCCCCCGAAACGACATTTACGTGTAATATATTCCACCGCAGTGGTACTTGCCGAATGCAAGCCCCCATCGCAACGGCGCCCCGAGACCCCGGACCCCCTCCCGCCAGGAGGCGCTGTCGTCCAACAGCCACGGTGGCGCCGCCTGCAGCGGCAGCGAGGAGGCGAAGGGCAAGCCGCCCCGGCCAACACCATGCACGACTACGACAAAGGGGAGGAGGACATCTACTCCGCTGGCGGCGACGAGGACGATGATGATGATGACAACAGCGCTGGCAAGGATGATCATGGCGAGGGCGACGAGCACGACGAGGCGTGGTTGGGCTCCACAAACGCGTCCGACGGACTGGACAAGGGCACGATGGACAAGTCGAACTTAAGCTGGACTGCATCTCCGTGAGTCCATGACGTTCTACCCTCAGCGCCCGGATTCGAAGGCAGGAGTATCTTTACAGCGGTAGCTATTACCGTGATACCCTGAGCGAGTCCCTAGCCCGAAATTTGGAGATAGCCGTGTAAAACTCCTGCAATCATATTTAAGCGTCTACCTTTTTTGCGGTTTCCACGTCTCTTGGGGTTCGGGCAAGCCAGCGGGCACGGAGACAGTAACTGAATATCAGTGCGTCATATTTTAACCGGACGACGCGGAAACCTCCTCCACCGACGAGGGCGACCCGCGGTACCGAAAGCGCGCAAAATGTGACGTCTTAGGTCCTGGCCTTACTGCTGGTCAGAGCCGCTAAAAGCTTTTTTTTTAGTCGAGATACAAAATATAAGTGTCGCGAACCGTTTCAATTATGTATGAAAGTAGTTTTTGTTCAGTATTTTAGATCAGAAAAGAAACAAATGCAGTTTATAAAGTACGGAAACAAGAAATGACCCGTCGACATACCCGCCACCAAGCGGCGGAAAAACGGCGCATACTAGAAAGGGCTAGTGGGATGAGGCGCCGACGAACGGCGAGCGTAGAAAGGTCCCGGAGCGTAGAAAGGCCATTTGGCGGTATGGCAGCGCGAAGTGGCTCCCGTTCTGTACTGATCTTTACCCCGTGTTTGCTGTCGTTTGTGGCCAATGAAGTGTTATGCCAAAATCGTCTTTAATCGCGCAGCAAATGCAATGCGAGCCGCCCTGGCCGCCCGCTTCATACAGCCTATCCAACACGCGGTTTAGTGGCGCCCTCTCGAGCCGTCGACACGGAGTGCGGCAGCCGTGAGCTCTCGATGAACTCACTATCCCTCCTCTAGTTCACGGCCACTCAAGCCAGGACCTACGACGTCATGAAGGCGGTTATTTTTTTGCTTGTTTTTGTAATTCTAATTTGCCTATAACTTCTAAAATAAAGCGAATTTTGCGAAAAGAAAAGTTTCATTAAGTTACTACGTTCAGTGCGCTTAGGTTCGGTGCAAATTAAAAACCAATCAAAAAGTTGTTGCAGGGCCCCTTTAAAGACCTTTGACCAGTTCGCGCATTCCACATTTCCTTCGCTTTCTCCTCTCACCCCTTCTACCCTGTCCACCGTTGCCTGTCTCCTCCTCCCCCATGGTGAGGAGGATATCCTGCCTTGCAGAATTTCGAGTCTGGTCGTCGGCCTTTAACCAACAAAATGTAAATGTAAATGTTTGTATTTTCCGAACGTCGCAAAATTGAGCGATGGGCGCATATTGTGGAATGGGCGGATGCTCGGTATTTTACGGTAGTGTCCCTTTCGGGAGCAATCCGGCGTTGTTCGTACGCAAAAACCCACGTAATCGCGAGGAAAGAGTGATCGCGCGGCCATTTCCTGTATATATATATATATATATATATATATATACCGGGTGTTTTTTCTTCAATCTTAACAGAATTTTTTCTTTAAAAACAATGAAAGCTAGATTAATGCCGTCTGCGCAGGTGAGTTATACGGCCAGGGGGACATAATATAGAGGCTAATCGTAACGATCAGTCGGCTAATTAGTTAAAATTCGTTAATGAACTTTTTAATTAATGAAAATGGACATATAGTTCCAATTAGAAACTTGCTCAGCGTCATCGAAAACCACTAAATCAGTAATTTTCATAACGACTTTGAACGCATGAGAAGCGTAGTAGTGCACTAAATTTAGCGCTCATGGAGCACGTACAAGCTAGCGGTTGAGATAAGGCGCCCGCGCAATTTTTCCGTCTCTTATCTAGCCCCAGCCTTGTACCTGCTCCACGAGCGGTAACTTTAGTGCACTACTACGCTTCTCACGCGTTCAAAGTCGTTATAAAAATTACTGATTTAGTGGTTTTCGATGACGCTGAGCAAGTTTCTAATTGGAACTATATGTCTATTTTTATTAATTAAAAAGTTCATTAACGAATTTTAACTAATTAGCCGACTGATCGTTACGATTAGCCTCCTATATTATGTCCCCCTGGCCGTATAACTCACCTGCGCAGACCGCATTAACCTAGCTTTCATGGTTTGTTTTTAAAAATTCTGTTAAGCTTAAAAAAAAACACCCTGTATATATATATATATCTCCCACATCCACACCCCTCGCCGCTTCGGGGTTTTGGAAGCTTCTCCAGCTACCGGCGAGTCTATGTTGTGAAGTATGCTTACAAAAATCAAACACTTGTTCTCTCTTTTCTTTGTAATTAAACATGCCTCAACTTCTTTTAGAAGTTGAGACATGTTTACTTTTAAAGAAATAAAATCCCAAAGATGCTGGCAAAGACGGCAAAGTTTTGAGCATTGTCGTCGAGGTCATATTTAAATCGCGCTCAATCGCAGACTATTGGCGACAAACCATAAATTTTTCTTTAACAATGACAGGTCGAAATCTTTTTTTTTTTTTTTGCTTTATTATTCGAAACGACTGAAAACGCTGCCTGGACGTTACCCTTCAGAATTCAAAACTTGGGAACTCGGTATTTGTGAAGTGAAAAAACAATTTCCCATAAGCCGAATTTCAAGTTCCCGCGCGATCCGCGCCAGTGCAGTGACGTCAAAGATTGAGTCGTCCTGCAACTCAGGTTTCTCTCACGCCTCTGTAACGTGTTCGCCTGCGTCCCGCGATCAACCGCTCCGTGCGTGCCGCCTATCGCTGCGAACAGGCGACGCCTCACTCTCGAAATTAAGGGGTTTTTTTTTCGTTTTTGGTTTTTTAAGCGATCCTAAATTCTTTGAAACGGTGTGAGGTCGAAGAGAACGCGCAGTGGACTTTTCTGAGCGACGTGAGGGGCCACGTCGCGCCGGTTCTGCGTGAAAGGCTGCCCCGGCGGAGTCACAAACCGAAACAACGATACACAGACGCCATACTCAGTTGTTTTGACCGTTTGACGATTTCCTTTTCGAAGTCTGGGCGGTCGTCGGCCACCTGAAAAAGATAACTTCGTCCGATTCCCCGATCCTCCTCAGTGCTACATGCGTCGAGCGCCGCCATGTTTTCCGAAGGAGGATAAAAAGCCAGGGGCGACATCACTCCAGACTCCTATTTTCGGTATTTAAAAAAAAGAACGTAGTGCGTTCACGGTTGAGTTTAAAAAAAAATCATGTTTTACGAATGCCATTACAGACATGTCGCAAAGGTTCTAAATATCATAAACGATTTCGTCACAAGTAAAAAAACCAAGAAAGTAAAAAACAAAAAAACAAAACGCGCGCGCACGTGTGAATTTTTTTTTCCGTGTTTATGATTGTAATTTGCATCGTTTTTCACAACAAAAATAAATAAGACTTTTTGGGGGTCACTGCCCAATTAATTAAATTAATTAATTTATTTAATCAAATAAGACTATAAATACTGTTTAATTAACAGAATCAAGATTTTTGTAAAAAAAAAAGTCCCAAACATTGAAAGCTATCTTGCCCATAACGTCCTACTGTTGTTGTTTGTTTTTGCAAACTTTGTGAAGTTTTACATTTAAATTAATGCCGGTAGAACACGTGACACTGCATTCAAAACGATATAAACTGTATACCTGTATTGTTTCTTTTTATTGAGAAATAAATTATGGAAAATGAAACGTTTTCAGATTTCCTAGAAATTCAGCAAGCTTTAAAAATTCATGAACAGAAAGTTCGGGCGCAAACGAGCTGGTGATGATTAAACATTATGAACTATAACCCTCAGACTAGGGAGAAAGACGACGATGAAAGAGAGTAGTCTCAAACACAGATGAAATTTATTGACGAAAATACACATAAGACTGCTAACAAGTAAGAACGCGAAAGCATTCCTACGCACAGCGCATTCCTACAAGCAGCGCGCCGCGTCTTCCTTTAGCACACGGCCCTCCGGCGGTGACATCACGCTCCTCCACTGCGCAGGCGCGGCGAACCCCGTCGGCTTCACGACGGCTTCCGCGACGAAGCATTGCGTTGCTGTGCTTTTCTTTGTGTTTTATTGGGAATGGGTATGTAGGTGCCGTTTCACTCAGCCAATGAGAATTTAGGCGCCGTTTCGCTCAACCAATGAGAATTTAGGCGCCGTTTCGCTCAGCCAATGAGAATTTAGGTGCCGTTTCGCTCAGCCAATGAGAATTTAGGTGCCGTTTCACTCAGCCAATGAGAACTTAGGTGCCGTTTCGCTCAGCCAATGAGAATTTAGGCGCCGTTTCGCTCAGCCAATGAGAATATAGGCACCGTTTTGCTCAGCCAATGAGAATTTAGGCGCCGTTTCGCTCAGCCAATGAGAATTTAGGCGCCGTTTCGCTCAGCCAATGAGAATTTAGGCGCCGTTTCGCTCAGCCAATGAGAATTTAGGCGCCGTTTCGCTCAGCCAATGGAATTTAAGTGCCGTTTCGCTCAGCCAGTGGGAATTTGGGTGCCGTTTTTCGCCGGCCATGAGACATTCAATGCTTTCACATTAAAAATCCTGTTTATATAGGCTTCAGACATTCACAGACAGAAAAAAAGTGAAAAAAGAACACAAATAAAGAAACAATTTTTTTCCGTAAACGTATTGTGCAAAACACTAATATGGACGAAGAAATACAACAGGTCTAAAGTGTGTGTGTGTGGGGGGGGGGGGTTAAACAGTTTTCAAAAACTTGTCAGTGACCTTCATCGTAAGACAAGACAGAAACGTAAAAAAAGATTAAAAGAAAAAACAGAACAGCCTAAAAGGGTCAAATATCCAGAAAACTTTTCAACTATGTCTAAACCGAGGGAGGGTTTGTTTACCACGTTTCCGTGCTGAACCATTGTTCCTTGGTAATAAAACCCGAGACTCGAGAACACAGAAGGGACGAACACAACACATTGAGTTGTGTTTCGTCCCCTTCTGTGTTCCTGACTCTCGGGTTTTATTACCATGAATCATCACCACCTCGCTTGTTTTTAAGTATTATTGCAGAACCATTGTGATGGATTCTTTTAACAGCCGTTTATGACCTCCTCTTTCGGACAATGCCATCGTCGTGGACTGCCATAAAGGTACACAATTTTGACATTATATTAAATGTTATGACACCTCTGAGTACTGATCTTTGTTCTTAACACTACGTTTATGTTCTGTTATGATAATTTAGGCAACCTTTTGTTTGTCCTACGTTACACAGACCACAATCAAACGGAATTTTGTACACGACTCCAGATACACAATCAACCTCCTATTGTCTGTGCCTCTTTTTACAACTAATCTTCTCTGAATGAAACGGCATTAAACGACATAGTTTAAAATCTATCCCTAAATACTGTGCTGACTCCATACTTGATGCCGATAGAAATTCTATGAAAAAAAGAGAACCGCTCGCTTGGCCGTCTTTTCCCCGTCCTGCCGTTTCTTTTTGAGGGAAACTAGGTTAATTAGCTGCTTAAATACATATTCTCCGGGTATCCAGCCATATGAATGGAAACAAGATTTACTGATAGCACTGGTCATCAAATACCGAACAATCCTGGGTAAGGGCTGTAGTTCTGCAATAAAATCCTAAGAACACCGAAGGGATAAAGGACTCCTGACTTCTAGACTGAGAGTGATTTTTGAAGTAATGAAAAAAATGAGTTTTTGCCAAGCATCGCTTTCATTGACCACGCCTCTGAGAGGCACGTCTAGTTTATGGTCTTTCAGGACGTGTCACTCGACCTACCCTGCAACTTGGAAACCCAACTTGATCTTTTAGAATGGCGATACCTTCATTTTTTTTCATCTGTTTTAAATTCCCGTTGAAAGGTTTGAACAAGCTCAGAAACCGCTAGGTCAGGTTTTTCCGAAACTCATTCATTGGCAAACCCCAAACATACCCGACTTATCTGTTTCTAAGGATAACTGCGTCTTTTTCTTTCAGCTCTTTCTTTACCGAAGCTATTTTGCGAAAGTTTCTGTAGTACAATTTATAAGACGAATCCACTAACGAAGACATCATTTAATGAGGTAGATACGAGTGCGGTCTTTTGATTAGGACCTGACAGAGAAGCTGACAACCCATTTATAGCCGAGACTATATTGAGTCTAGAATGTTTCACATGTTTACAGAACTTCGGGCCATTGGACAGACATTCCCAGAAAATACTAGTTGTAATAAGAAGCACAGGCAAAAGGGAATCGATTGTGTATCTGGAGTGGTGTACAAAATTCCGTTTGATTGTGGTCCGTGTTACACAGAACAAACAAAACGTTGCCTAAATGATCGTATAACAGAACATAAACGTAGCGTTAAGAACAAAGATCAGTACTCGGAGGTGTCAAAACATTTAACTGAATGTCAGAATTGTGTACTTGATGACAGTCCACGACATGGTATTGTTCGAAAGAGGAGATCATAAACGGTTGTTAAAAGAATCCATCACATTTGTTCATGTTCAACACGGAAACGCGGTAAACAAACCCTCCCTCGGTTTACACATAGAGTTGAAAACGTCTTTGAATATTTGACCCTTTTAAGCTGTTCTGTTGTTTGTAAGTTTTTTTTTGTCTTTAAGTTTTTGTTTTGTTTGTCGGTAAAGGTCACTGATAAGTTTTAACAAAAGTTTCACCCCCCCCCTCACACACACACACACACTTTTTAGACATGTTGTAGTTATTCGTTCATGTTAGTGTTTTGCACAGATACGTTTGCGGAAAGCTTGTTTCCGTTTTTGTGTAATTTTTTCTGTTTGTGAAGGCGCCTGAAGCCTATATAAACATGATTCTTTGGCAATAAATTTCGGCTGTGTTTGAGACTCCTGTCCTTCCTCTCCTTCATCGTCGTCTTACTCCCTAGTCTCAGGGTTCATCATGTATAAAAATTCATTTTTATCGCCTCACTTTTATTTTTTATGCCAATCTTTAGCCCAAGCAGAGTGTCTGAGTGATACACATTCAAGAGAGCTCAGCCTCCAAATATGCTATAGGACAGGAACTGCCGACGGCGGGCTTTTGACACTGACGTTTGTGCTAAGAAAGTCCCACAACACGCATTATAGGACTTGGAAGATAAAGCTCCGTTGCCAATGTTTTCTATCTTCCTTTCTTCGGCACAGGACAAAGGGAACACGTGCGTGGAATGGTGCCGGCTCGGCGAAGGCGACGACCGACAGCGTCGCAACAGGGACGGACACGAATGCCGATACTGGGTATATCATCCCTCGACTCCCCCCACCCCACTCCGACCCAGAAATCGCGTCTAGGAACACCATGTGTAGCGTCACACATTAGACGTATTTACACCAATGTAGGCCGCGGTCACACCGCTAGATACAACCCTACCAAAGGCAGTTTGCAGACAATGGGAGTTTTAGCGAGTCGTTTTCAAGCACACGGTTCCGAAATCACAAACGGTACAGCTGGTCCGTTCCGTGAAATCGTCGTGAAATTTGACATACTTTAGCGAATCGATGAAAGTTGCGCGCTGACCGTTATAACGATGATGATGATAGTGTTTAACGGTGACACGCGCCTCTAGTGAACATGCGAAATATTCTGCAACATGTAAATCCGTGGCGATACCGTGTGATGGCGGTTCGATGTTTCGTATCGACTGATGTAAACAGGAGGCGATGCTAGCATTTGCTGTGGTGAATTTCAAGAACTACGAAGCTAGATGGAGTAAAAGTATCTAAACACCGTAAGGTATGTGGTGTGTCCCGTCATCTTGAACTGAACGATGCGTTCACGTTCGTGCCGTCGAAGCCAAATCATTTCGTCTGCTCGCAGTCGCCACAGCGGCTAGTCTGCCGCAGATGTAAAATTTACTAGCGTGCGTAGTTCGCAGTATTCGCACGATAACGCAATGCGCACGTCACCGAAATGATTTGGTTTCAACCTCTCAAATGAAGCAGACTAACAGGGCGGCCGAATCGCCTCCCGCTGCTAAGCCTGCGCTCGGTTGGGTCGGCGAAGGCGAGTACGCGGAGCCGACCGTATCTTTGTTTTTACCCGGCCGTGAGCAGTGCTGGCTGCGTAGCGGTGACGACTCCAGCGGCCGGAATGGGAGAAACGAACGAGAGGAGCCTCCCGACGTCCCGGACGACTCGTAGCGCGTAGTGCAATAGCGTCGCCGATGCGTTCGAGGGCGAACGTTCGTGTAGAAGCGATCTGCTCAAACTCCCTAGAGTCTGAGCCTTCCTGCATGCACATCGTACGTAAAAGAGATTGTGAAAATGGTGTTTCAGAGATCTACTACACCCATGGCTACACCTTCAGAACCCTTTACCTCGAGTAACGGACCGTTTACAATTATTAGAGAGCATTTAGTATGCTCGTTCTGATGACTCCGATAGCGATAGCTAATACTCGCACGCGTCTTACTGCTACGTCGTCAGTATCGTTATCGGGGTATCGGAACACCTACTATAATCCTTTTTCACGGAAGAGTGTAAAGAAGGTGTAGAAAGGTTATTAAGGTGCACTGCCGGAAGAACCTACCTGCTTCAAAAAAAAATTCGTAGGTGTTGTTTTAAGGTACACGCGATGGACCTTTTTCGAGCAATCGGCGGCCGTGCGGCGGTTTGTACTGCTGAACTAGAAGTGGTGGGCAGCCCAACGGGACACCGGCGATCAAAACACATTGACACCGTAGCCGCTGTATCGGTTCATTTTCATTGCTTTTTATGCCCCATGATGACCGATACCCAGAAAGAATCGTCCAAAAGCGAAATACGGCGGAAAGATAGGCGCTCCCAATCGTTAGTGGTGGTAGGGCCGATTGCCCTGCGGAAATGGAACGGCGGAAGCAAGGCCAGGAGGGTTGACGCATCGCTGAAGCTCATTGAAAAAGAGCCCATTACCTGTGCCAATGCATTAGACTAGGAAAAACAGTCCTCGAACTTCCAGATATTGCGCTATGCATGGGAACAAAGTATACGTACTTCCAACCACTACGTAATTCACGGGTGAGTCACTGCCGACTGTAGTATTTTCAGCCAGCAGTGTCTTTGATGTACGCGTATGCGCATCTATTTTGGAGTGGTAACGTCAGGTAATTTTCATTCAGGTGCTTCGAGGAGGTGCTGCGTAGCTACCATCTGTCTCACTCATTGCGGATCAATCTACTATTACGCGTAAATTTGATATTGACTCAACCCACGTGACTCCCATTTATTTTCAGAAAACGGATGAACACAACAAGTAGGATGCAGACCGGCACATGCCGCATACGGAAGGTGCTCCTGAAGAAACGGCGCGTTGAATAAACGGCGATTCAAACCATCCGATGTCGTTCTTGTGAACTGCCGCACATCCGTGACGCGCGAATGTTTCGCTTCAAATAAAGAATGACTCGTTTAGAACAGGGTCTCCAAACCCTGGCCCGCGAGCGGGCCAGGTCCGGCCCGGTTTTCTCGGTCTTCCCGAAGACGGCCACCCGGCCCACGGCTCGTTCCACCCTGCTACGGCGAAAATAAGCACGCACAAATTGACGGCGCACGCGAGCTCAGCAAACTCATTGCACCCGTTCTGATTCCTAGCAGATAGTAGTGTCATATGAAATAGTATCAGAGTCTCCTTTATTCTAGAAAGCCTGTCGAAATCGCGAAAGAACGTGGCCGCTGTAAAGGGGAAAGAGATCAGAGAAGAGAGCGCGCGCAGGGGCTCTCTCGGCAGCGCCAAACAATGCCCCAGCGGTAAAATCCGAAAACAAACGCGCCCTCTACTTTTTGTTTTTTTAAGACTTAGCCGCTTTTTTTATTCTACTGTAAATATGAGAAAATTGTTCTGAGTTCTCATGTGCATATGTCGAAATATCAGAACTGTGTCATAGTGCCATCAGTTCTATCAATATCATTAGTCTCCTGCCCTGTGTGAATAAACAAAACTAAAAGCCCTCTGCACTTTTATTTATGCCCAGTGAGTTTTCTGGTTCACAATAATTTTGTAATGTCATAATTAACTCTGAATATTACATTTCAAAATAAAATGCATACCTATTAATCCACTTCGAAACTTATTTCTCTTATTCTAACTCGGATTTTTGTGCATAAACCCTTCTCTATACTCCGTTTAAGCTTGGGTCCAAGCGCAGCCAATGCCACGAAGCGCGAGCCATGTGGCGCTTGAACGGTGCTTGTACTGCACATGGCCGTGCTTAGTAGGGACGCTGTAGCGCGGCGCTCGCGCTGCTGCATTGAGCCGCGTCTGGACCCAAGCTGCAAACGAAATATAAACTATTTGTTGACTTTAATTTATTTACTTATTTATTTTCCGGACCTCGAGACCGCGACAGATCCCAAATCCGGCCAAAATTTGGAAACCCCTGGTTTCCAAATAGAGCCGGTCAAGAGCCCATTTTTTTTTTGGAACATAGCGGTAGATGGATGGTTTCCCTCCGGCGCGAGCTCTCTTGCCTTTGGCCATGATTGACTTCACGTGCGCCGAAGTGGATACGGAAGGTAGAAAGCTGGCACCGAGGGACAGAGCATCTACTGCTGACCTTATGTCCTACAAACTACTATACTCTGTTTCACCTTGTGTTGTACCGCGAGGAAAAGGCTACAAGCGCGAGCCCCTTGCTCTATGGCACACCTCGGCGCAGCGCAAGCTCTCGTGCACCAAGGGCAGCTACCAACGCTATGAGCTCGCGCTACAGCCTCTCTGCTGGTACAACATAAGGTGCAACGAGTATGCACCGGCAGTTGTTTCGGTGGCTCCCTCTCATGGCTTTTATCCACGTCACGACTGGGATTATCAATGGCCAGCGACAATTTCGATGGTGTTCAAAAAGCGCGGTAAAAGCTTGTAGTCGCTGGGTCCTAAATCGACGAAGTCAAAGTCGATAGTCTTGCATTCTTAATTTAGAACGCAGCTGCTGAGGCTGGACCCCATGGGGCGATTATGCTGCGAAAAATCGACGAATTTTGCCCGGCGGCTTTTGCTCTGCGCGTGGCATCAGCGCAGCACGTAGCTGCCACGTGGCGCGCACAGTGAGCATGCCGCCGAGCGATGTTCCTCAGTTATTCGTCGCATAATTTGCTCCATGAGTTCAGCCTTTAGGCAGCCCGTTTCCGCGTATGACGGCCGTGAGTTAGTCGCCGTCTGGCTCAACCGCGCGCGTTGCATTATGGGACGTCACAGATATACCCCAAATCAATGCCCGCTGAATTTAGCGAAGAAAGTGAATTGGTGTTGAGGTCACAGGATCGTCAATTTTCCGCTAAATCTAGCGGAGAAACTGAATTTGTTCATGGGTGACGTGACACGAAGTCATGTGACGTCATTTCCCCGCTAAATTTAACGGGAAACTGAATTGGTGTTGAGGTCACATGGCATCAATTTTCCAGCTATATTTAGCGGGGAAACTGTGGGAGGAGGGAGGTTATGGAAGAGGAGGACCGCAATGAGGAGGGGAGGGGAAAGCAGGAGCAGGGGAGGGTCCACCGTGCCCTCCCCCTCCTCACTCATGCCCTCCCCTCCCCTCATCCATACCCTCCCTCTCCTCCTGCCTACCCTCCTGTTAAGGAATATCACAAAATCAAAATACCTCAAAAGTTGCACTCTAATTTCGCATTACAAAATTTTTAAAGATCTTTCAACTTTTCAGAGCGCGGCTCTTACGCGCCGTTTCCGGGTTGAGTGGCATCTGCATCGGCGTCGGCGTAACCACGCGTTGCATTATGGCACGCTTCCCTGCTAATGTTAGCAGAAAATTTTTCCGCTAAATTTAGCGAGAAAGTTTACCGCTAAATTTAGCGGGAAAATTTCCCTGCTATCTTTAGTGGGTCAAGTTTCCCCACTGAATTTAGCAGGGAGCTTGACGTCACGTGACCTGAACACCAATTCAGTTCCCCCACTAAATTTAGTGGGGAAAACGACGTCACGACTTCGTGTCACGTCACCCATGAACAAAGGCAGGAGGAAGGGAGGAGGAGGAGGAGGAAGGAGGAGGAAGGTGGGCAAAACCTTCCCTCCGTACCCTCCACTCCCCCTCCTCAAGAACTGTGCTCTACTTTCGCCTTACAGAGATTTGTAAAGTCTTACTTTTTTTTTTCTCTTTTGCATTTTGATTCGCTTCCTAAAACATTACTTTTCTCAATTTTTTTTTCTTTTTTCGCATGTTTATTTGTTTGCAATAGGACGAATGAAGTGGAAGATGAAAAAGAAAGCTCAATGCTCCGATTTGTTCAGAAGAGCGCGGCTTTTTGTTCGTGTTTATTCTGATCAAAACCATCCTTGCTTGATTCTTAGATTTCAGTACAAAACAAATTAACATAGAAAATATCAAACAATAGACAAGCGGTAAATAAAAACTACTTTCGGCACTATGTTCGCAGGGGAAGATTTGATTTAAATCATCATAGTAAAACTGGTTTGATTTAAATCACGATTTAAATCATCTTGATTTTTATTGTCCACCCTATGACTTGCCCTACTACATACCTTGCTGCAGTACATAGCTTGCTGCAGTACAGAACTCACTTGGATCCTGTCTTGCATGTCACTTTCGATAAAAGAAATTATATTCTGTTTTTGATACAGAAATGGGGCTCTCATGCTGATCATTACTAAACTTCTCCAGGCACAGATCCGGTCGGCTTTCACAAGAAATAAGATAGAAAACCGCTTCAGCACACATTTAACCCTGAAATTGACGTGATTGGCCAGAGTCGTTTCGGGGTGCCTTCTGCAGCAGAGTGCACTTTGATGCACAAGCATCAACACTGTTCTCATTCATTCCACTGTGAACAATATGTTAAGGTTCACATGTTGGCCTGAACTGTCAAAGTAGGAGACAATGTCCCCTAGCACTTATAGAAAAGCAAACAGTATAATTTCCCCAAACACTCGATCATCTGGCTGTTTAGTTGTGCTTCAAAATCGCTACAGAAAAGACAAAGCAACAAGAATGTTACAAATAACCGTTTTTATTATTAAAAAAAAAAAAAGCTTCACTTGTGGATTTCTATAATATCCTGTAGTTCTTTTCCTGTTCCCCACCCTTACACTTACCCTAAGAAAGTTGCCGATTCACTCGCCCAATCTGTCACATCACTGCTTTTATGATGCTGCATAGAAATACGGATTTTCTTTGCTAGAGTCATCGTTTCACCTGCCCTAGAAAGTAGTCAACTCAGTCCAAGAGACACAAGCTTGGCAGGCCCAGGGGCCAAACTTGGGCCTAAAACGGTTTTGCTCCAAGGCGTTAATTAGTGCCAGAACAGTTTTCTTTGACATTGCTATGACTTTCCTCAGGATCGCCACACAATCGCCAAAGTGCAAAATTTGAGCCAAACACGCCACGTATGAACCGAAGATCCAGCAGCGACGCACAAATCTGGCTCTTGTTTAGCAATTTAGGCCTCAAGTTGCCACATGAAAAGCGAACACACCAGAAGTAAAGCCTAAATTTGGCACTTGTTTGGCAAATTACGGTTTACACAAACGCGACAGTTGCGCGTCCGAATTGAGAGCGAAACCAATCGCACGCGACCGGTCTCTCTGTTTGGTTTTCTTCTACTCAATCACAACCGTCGTCTCTCGATTCGATGAGCTACGGTCGCATCCACGTATCTGTGGCCGACGGCTCTGGCCAAAGAAGGTCAAGTTAGGCTTTACTGTTAGCTTCAAGTCCGAGACAACAACCGAATTTCGGCCCAAAGAACTGCGCTCCCAGGGCGCCGACTCACTCACCCAGTGCCAGTGGGCGGAGTCCAGCCGGGTCCCCTCCTTGGTGCACTCCACCAGGCCAGACCGGTCGCTCCACATGTACCGGTCAGTCAGCAGCCCCCTCGCCGCAAAGCCGGAGAAGGGGTTCCAGCGCTGGTTCTCGTAGATGTGCACCGACTTGACGTCCGTCATTGGACCCACCTTCTCGTTGTGGCCAGTCATCCCTGTCGCCGCGACGACAGTGCCGCTTGCAACTCGTCCAAACCGGAGCCGTTACCAACCGCGTCGACGAGGAACAGTCGTCGCTTGAACGCGGAAGGGTGGGGGGGGGGGGCTCTGTCTTTGTTTAAACAATCTGTACCATGTTGCAGGTTAAGAAAAGCGGGACAGGCTCCGCCTCAAAGCCCTCCTTCCATCCGGCAGAGTGAACGCCGGAGAGGGGGTGAGAAGAGTCGTCTCCGGCGTTCACTCTGCTAAAGCAAAAATGGTGGATGGCTTTGCGGGAGTAGCTCCGTCCCGTATTTCCTTACCTCCAATACAGTATAGCTCCACTGCCAGAGATTGGATAGCATGTAGTGAACGGTAATATTTACTTGGCAACGTAAAGCCACGACCCCCAGAAAGGCGAGTATCTTGCGCAAAATGCCCGTGGCACCGCCCTAATGAAGATGATAGTATAATGAGTAAGGTACAGATGTACCGACAACAGCGTGTGTTCCTTCTTCTCGGAGCAGCACGTGTTCTTGCCGACCCCTCATTTCTGAGCGAACGTTCTTGGAGCAGAGTGTCCCCAAACAAGACTTACAGTGGTTCTGGCACTGCAAAAGTAAACTCCCGCATCATCGAGCACTCATTTTCCATCGAAATGTAGGGTATTGCTAGCGGTTTGGACCACATGCCAAAGTTTTGGAACTAGCCGTCGTCTCATTTGAAAGTTACGAGCGACTCTGTTAAACTTTCGACAGAAACATAGGGCCCGTTCTCGGCAGTTTGCGCCATTCGACCCCACGTATTCGTGGGCTTTGTCAGCCACCGCTTCACCGCCGAAAAATTTCCGGAAGTCGCTTACGACTTTCGAACAAGATCACGGTTTGTTCCGAAACTCTGGCATCCGGTTAGGACCACTAGCGACACATTTGGGCAGAAACCGAGCGTTCGATGACTCATACCTTACTTTTGCGATCGAAAAAAATGCTGTAAATGATTTGGTAGGCGACGACCCCGTAAAGGGCGGTCCAAACCAAGCCGCAAAACGGGCCCGCAAAAATGAAGGCAGCGGAACCTGTCTTTTTGTTTTTTCATAACTTCTGCCTGCTACTTTAGCCCAGAAGCGTGCTGAGAGTGTATGGACGAGAGGTTGAAGGGACAGTGCGCCAGGAAGCCGGAGACGGAAAGGTTGAGAGGGAAAGGAAAAAATGCACATCACGGGCGGGAGAGGGAGACAATTAAGGCACCTTTGTAGGAATTTCTGAGGGGCTTCGAGGGGGAGAATACAACAAAAGCAACTGCTTCTTAAGCCCTTAAGCCTCCCTTTGTCCTTTTGTTGGGTTCTCGAGGAGCAATTAGCGCATCGCCCCCTCCCCTCCCACCCGCTCAAGCTATTTGCGAGGAGAGGCGAGGAGGGTGGACCGCCTTCCCCCGCCTGGTCGAGGGCCTCTCTGGGTTCGTCCGGCGTTCTCAGGGGCCGGAAAAGTTCAATATATTCGACTTTGGACCGGCAAAACGTCACATTCACGTGACCGTTGACTCCATTGCCCCCAGATTTCTCCGGGAGCCGTTTTTGCCCGTTTCGCGAGTTGGTTTGGGTTGCCTTAAGTGCTACTTTTAGGGTCGGTGCCGCCAAGCCCCTCTAAAAGTTCCGTCCGCCTGAGTCACGCACCTCTGAAGACGCCTCCGCCGTAGCCACCCGTGTAGGCCCACGCTGTGTTGTCGTGGCCCAGGGCCCAGGTGACGCCGAGCGGGCACGACTCCACCGCCCGAAAGTGGCCACCCCCCAGGTGGCGCCAGAACCTGCCGATCAACAAAATGCAAGTATATAGAGAAAAAAGCTGCAAAGCAGTGATGTGCACCGTAACGACCAAAGCCTGTGTTTCACTCGCTCGTGACTGCTTACGACGAGAAAACACTGGCACACCGGCGCCACCTGTTGGGTAGATTTGGAATGCATGCGATGTGCACTTTACAGATAGGGTTCCATGTTTTCTGGGTTCATTTTTTCTCGAAAACGAGGTGCTTCTTCGGTGTTCACTTTTTCCCGTACGTTCGGTGTTCTTTGGTGTCAATTTCCGGGGTCAGAAAAACGATTGGCGTTTATCGGCACTCGTGTTTCGGAAAATGAGACGAGGAGATGGGATTTCCCAACCTTTGGAGAACATCGGCTATGACCTGAGTACTTAGAGAACGTATTTGTGCCATAGAGAAAAGAAAATGGGATAGGGGGTGTGGTTCCAAAGAGTGAAACAGTCTCTTGGACAGTTCGGTGGGTGTTCCATTTAGGGGTAAAATGAAACCGTGAACACAGATTTTCATCCCGCATAGCTTTGGCTTTGCTTAGTCGAGGACAGCTCCGATTCGGGGTTTTCGGTTTCCACCGGTTTTGATAAACCCGTCTTGGGGGGTTCATTTACGGGGTTTATCGGTACCTACCAAATACACGGAACCCCATCTATGACTTTTAGTGCACAATCTTTTCCCGGTGGACTCAGAATAATGCTGACAATGTTACGAGTGACCTTAGACAGTTTGTGGCTTTGATCTCGCAAATGCCGCATAACCTTCGGTACAGATATAGGCAGTTCGTAGAACGCTCCGGGGACACCCGTGCGCTAGCGAGTACCAGTGGTGGATCCAAGGGGGGGCGACGGGGCAGCCGCCCCCATCAAACGAAGTCGACCCCCCCCCCTCCCCCTTCTCGGAGGGCAATTTGACATGGGTGGACCCGTTGGTGCACAAGAAAGAATGGGTCCGCCCCCCCAAAACGGAGTTCTGGATCCGCCCCTGGCGAGTGCTCTCGTAGTAAGCGGTCAAGAGCGAGCACAATGCACTCTGTCACACTCGTGACGCAAACGAGTGGACCGGTGCCGTGCCCAAAGGACTCACAGATCTGATGGTCGCGCGATCTCGTCGGCGGCGTCGGAGTCGTGCACAAAGACGTCCCCTCGCAGAGAGATGCCCCACGCGGAGGCAGGACGCGCGGCGCCGGTCACGCCCCTCGTCTCGCAGGCCGCGACGTTCAGCGCTGCCAACTTCGTTGTTTGCAAGAAGAAGAAAAAATTGAGCAGTCCCGCATTAATCTACGGTACAGTCACAGCGGCAGGTGCGACAAGTCGCAGCGAAGTCGTAGGCCATCGGCGTCGCGTTCACGCACCATGGAGTGCGCAAACAAAAGCGTTCGGAACGAAATAATAGGCATCCGACTCGTAGTGGACGACAGAGAAAACGCTACCATTCAACATGAACATTTGGTTAATACTCTGTGTTCCATATCGTGCGCGCTGGCCGGCGTTGGGCACGTGCTCTCCGCTCGTGCCGTCTGACGCCACCACATAACTCCTCCTCCAGAGACGGAATCGCTCCTCTCTACTCTGTTCCGGAGTGAGTGAAAGCATGTCCCCCCGGCATGAGCTCTTAAAGGGGCACTGCAACAACTTTTTGACTGGTTTTTAATTTGCACCGAACTGAGCGGACTGAACGCAGTAACTTAATGAAGCTTTTCTTTTCTCAAATTTCGCTTTATTTTAAAAGTTATAGGCAAATTAAACTTACAGAAACAAACAAAAAATAGCCTCTTTCATGACGCCGTAGGTCTCGGCTTGAGTGGCCGTGAACTAGAGGAGGGGTAGTGAGCTCATCGAGCGCTCACGGCTGCCGCACTTCATGTCGACGGCTCGAGAGGGCGCCACTAAAGCATGTGTTGGATAGACTGTATGAAGCGGGCGGCCAGGGCGGCTCGCATTGCATTTGCTACGCGATTAAAGACTAATTCAGCATAACACTTCATTGGCCTCAGACGACCGCAAACACGGGAGAAGGATCAGTTCAGAACGAGAGCCACTTCGCGCTGCCATACCGTTAAACGGCCAAATCGCCAGCCCAACCCACGCCGAAGGCCTTCGGAACGCTCGGAACCAGTCGGATCCTCGAGCCAACAAACGACCGCAGCGCCGCCGTGTACATCCAGGACCTTTTACGCTCGCCGCTCGTGCGTGCCTCATCCCACTACCCTTTTCTAGTATGCGTTGTTTTTCCGCCACTTGGTGGCGGGTATGTCGACGGGTCCTGTCTTGTTTCCGTACTTTATAAACTGCATTTGTTTCTTTTCTGATCTAAAATACTGAACAAAAACTACTTTTCTAAATAATTGAAACGGTTCGCGACACTTATATTTTGTATCTCCACTAAAAAGCAGCTTTCAGCGGCTCTGACCACTAGTAAGGCCAGGACCAAAGACGTCACATATCGCGCGCTTTCAGCACCACGGGTCGCCCTCGTAGGTGGAGGAGGTTTACGCGTCGTCCGGTTAAAATATGACGCACTGATATTTAGTTGCTCTCTCCATGCCCGCTGGCTTGCCCGAACCCCGAGGAACGTGGAAACCGCAAAAAAGGTAGACGCTTAAATATGATTGCAGAGCCCCTTTAACATTGATGGTGTTACGACAGCATTCTTTTATCTGCTATTTCCATTTTCCAGAAAGCGCATGCAGTAACATACAGTAAGCATCGAGTACTACAAAAACCCTATATTAAGATGGGTTTGTTAAAGCTGTGGATTAGCTCAGTCTGTAATGCCCCCGCTTCGCAAGCGGCGGACCCAGGTGCGATTCCCAGGGGGCAGCGACGGGCAATCTTTTTTAAGGATTTTGCAACATTGATGACGGATGCTCTCACAGCCAACTACAACGTCAACGACTACTACGACCACGACATCAACAATAAACGTCAGTTCCAGTGGTGGGAAGAGAAAGAGAAGAGTCAAAGCAGGAATCTGGACACTGAGTGCTCTAGGGCGGCGTCGGTGCTTAGACCAGCGTCAAAGCCACGAGGGAAAGGATGTAACAAAAGTGTCACATTTGTCGAGAGATGTATACCGCAAAGCAAGTTTATATCTTCTGTACATTCTAAGACACGAGTTCCCAAGCTGGGTTACTAGGAGCCCAGGAGCCCCCTGGGGTGTTCCCAAGCCCTCAATCTTGCTCGACCGTCCTTTCCTCTAAGGTTTTCCAGATTGAGCACCAGTTTAGCGTATCAATACCCTACTGATGCATGTGGCAAACACTCCCTGGTGTGTACATTATTGCATCTAATGCGGGTGCTTTTAATTATTGCTTTTAAGGCGGATGCAACTCGCGTCCAAACCGTGTCCTCCACTGGCCTCCAATGGGTGACGTGGGAGATCAACCGCTGCAAGCTTGCTCCCAAAGGGGTGTCGCTTTGACACCCCCTTAATCAACCCTTTTCAAAAGTCCATCTAGCAACATTGGTGATCGCCATTTGTTGGGCAGGACGCATGCGAATGAATCCGTGTCCCCGCTGAGCGCCAACGCCGCGCTCGTTTTTGATACAAGCCGAGCCGAGTTCATGTTGAATACCGAAGCAACCCTGGTGTCTGATATACAGGGTGTTTTGCTTCTAGGCTATAATGATTTGCTTAAAAAAAGCTGCGAAAGCTGCACTGACGCTGTTTGTGAGGGTGAGTTATGTGGCCAGGGGGACAGAAAATAAGGAGCTAACCATCACCACCGGTCGGCCAATGAAATAAAATTTGTCAATCAACTTCTTAATTAGTGAACACAAACACCTGGCTCAAATTAGAAACTTGCCGAGAGTCATTGAAAACCACTAAATCTGTCAATTTTTTTAAATGCTCGGAGCACGCGGGAAGCATGCTGGAGCGCTAAAGTCATTGCTTGTGCAGCAGGAGAAAGGCTGCCGACGCGATAACACCCCGCGCGGTTTTTCCGTCTCATATCGTCAACGTTTTGTCGCCCAAAGCCTGATGCCCGTTGAATGAGCAATTACTTTAGCGTACCTCTGCACTTCCCGTGCGCTCAAAGTCTTTCTAAAAATTACCGATTTAGTGGTTTTCGACGACACCCAGCAAGTTTCTAATTAGAACCACACATTTATTTTCACGCATTAAAGAGATACTTCAACGATATTGGAAATATACCCGTCGTGTTCAGAAATAGGCTGAATATGATCCACAGTATCCATGAATGACAATAGCACGTTTGTATTTTGAGCCTGATGGCTGTATTTTTCGTTATAAACGGCCAACTCTGGCAAGCGCTCGGAGAGCAGCCAGTGGACAGCACGTCACATCCGGCTCAATCGTGACGTAGTCTGTCTCGAAACGAGCAAAGCTGCGGCGAGGCTGACGTCGAGAGGATGCCCTAGTCGTTCCAGCCACCGAAGCTGCCGAAGCATGCCAGCAATCGGGCCACTGCAACTAACCCCAAAGCTGCTTTTGTCGAAGTTTTGAGTGACAGGTTAATCTTCTATATTCTCTGTAGAGGGTCATTAGCGATGTCTGGGATACACAAAAGAGGGTCCCGTTGAGTGGGGAGTTCCTCCCTCCTCTCTTCTCTTGTGCTGGCCGGAGAGTTGGTGGGATGACGTCAGGTCCAAGGCATGTATAGTTCTAAGCGAGACAGGCATCGTCACTACCTGTCAAGGTTCCTAGACGGGCTGGGCATTACAAACGAGGCTTCAGCGACATCTATTAGCTGCCCTTTGCCTAATCGTTTCATTTGTTTTAAAATTCCTTTTCGTGTCTTTTCTAACGAGAGATTGGTGTGTCCGATGTGATACTGCTCCCTCGAACACGTATAGACCAAGAAATAAGTGCCGAAATTTCGTTGTGTTGTAGTATCCCTTTAAAGAGTTCATAGATAAATTTTAGCTGAATTATTCGCCTTGTCACGACGATTGGCCCCTTACATCGTGTCCCCCTGGTCGTATAACTCACCAGCACCGACCAGATTAGCATAGATTTCACGGCTTTTTTAAAACAAGTCTGCAAAGCCTAGGAAACAACACCCCGTACATTCAGGGTGCGTGCCCAAACAATGGCGAACTTGGACAATAGACCTTTTCCGAAATTGTGAAACGATGCATAGATTATGCGCAGCCGCCATTAGCATGGTCTTGTCGCTTCTGTCCTGAAGCCCGCGATTGGTTCAGAGTTCGCGCCGAGCACCGATGCACCAGTCGTATAGAATGCGTTTCGATCCGAGTACCCTTTGAATGCAGACGAAGCGCTTATGTCCAATGCGTGCTCGCAGTGTACACGACCAACTAATGGCGGCCAAACACAATCTATGCGTCATTTCAAACTGGGTTTATTGCCGCAGCTACTACTAGATGGAGCGCAATTTCGGAAAGGGTCGACCAACCGCCCGAGGTATGGAAGGTGGTGCGAAAGGCTCGGGGATACTCCGGGCAACCCTGTGGGAGCACCCCCGGCCCGAGAGGCTAGGCATGGCTTACAAACCCAGTCTTCGAGCTCGCGGTCCGAGCCGAAGGCAGCCTTGACGCAGGTGCCCTTGCTGTTCATCGTTTCCGTGTAGATGCCCGCCATGCGGCGCTCCCGGTCGGACACGTCGGAGACGGACACGACGTCCGCCATGTTGATCACCATCTGGAAACAGAGGGAGTTGCTTCGTTGGAGCAGAAACTGCGAGAATGCTCGATCTTTACGATAAAGCTGAGATGCACCGAATATCGAGTGAACCTTTTTTTACGCTACTTACAATTTAACCTATTATTTCTTTAAAATTAAATTGGTGTATGCAGGAATTTGAAATAGTGCATAGTTGTACAACAATTCAGGTTTTCCCACTAAATCTAGCGGAGAAATTTTAAGCTACACTTTTGTATTACGCTTTTCGGGGGACCTTTTTTTATGAAACCCTAGCCCTAAACACATTCTGCGCAAAATAAATCACCGACGCACGGAAGTGCAACTTTTCATACTTGAAATCTCTGTTAGGAGGGAAGGACAATCGCAACAAAATTATATTCTCAAGAACGCTGAGAGTGACTTATATGGCAGACAGACAGGCATCAATGCCTGTATGTGCGTCATATCACCCCTCAGACTGCGTCCATATGTCATTCTGTTTCTTTTCTATTCGTTCTTGAAGCTAATGGGAGTAAGAAATCTTTATTCGCCTGAATGATGGGCTTCAGGAATCAACTTTTTCTGAGGAGGGGGAGGGCGGACAAGCTTAAATCTGATATCACGGCATAAATACTGCATTGTTTTGAAAAGGGTGGCTGTTTGGGCTAGTTGGCTTGTCATCAAGTGATAAGCGTTAAAACATACCGGCACAAGTTTCACTAAAAATCAGTTGGAAGCCTCCCTTCGTCCTCGTCTTTGCTGCGCACGCCCAAGTTTTATGAAATGTCTTGAGAACTTTTGGCAATTTATTTTATTTGTATGGAAACATTAATTAGCCAAGCGGCCCTGAGTGTTTGAGGCTCTTTCACACAAAGCAGTTTTATAAATAGACAGTCATCATCATCATTAGCACCAAGAAAGGAAAACGATGATGATACTCTTGCGGCGCCATACGAGCAGGCTCGACAAAACAAATGTGCCACGTGAAATAGGCAAAAATCCAAATGTTCTAACAAAACTAATGAAATTAGCATTACTAGGACAAACCTTTTTGTCAGATCCACCGTGGCTGTAGAGAAGTCGCAAGATGGCCGACCCGTCGCAGTCTTCGGACTCCGAGCTGTGCCTCTCCAGCTCCAGTTTGCAGCGCACCCATTGGCAGGGTGGCGTGTCGCGCCACAGAAGCGCCACCGCAGTCTTCACCCAGGTTGTCTATGAGCGCACGTACATGTATGTGCATTTCAGTACTCGAGAAACGCCCGTCCCAAAAACACAGTTTGCATGCTACAATGAATACTCGAACATGGCCCCTGACCAGAACTGTCCTCAAAATTTGGTGAATTCCACCGGTGGTTTTGAAGCAACCCAAAAGTGCTCCAGGCAAGTGCCTTTAGTGTGATAACTGCAAGCTCGTGCACGCATGCATAGAGAGATACCTCCCAATAAGTGCCCCAAGGGCGCGTCGAATTTATCGGCGGACGTCCCCATAATGTGTCCAAAAGCAACTGTGGCGGAAACCAAACAAGTACAGCGGCTAGCTGAAGAGGTCCTTGAATTCTAATGAACAGTAAAAGTTGTAATGTAGACACCTTAAAAATTATTTGCTTTAAGTTTCATTTCGATCTTATTAGTAGTAGGAGCGTTGTAACAGCCAATTCAAATTTCGACGTAGGTCTGCCTGTTGCAGCGTCCCGATGGTAGGAAAGCGCTAGAGCGGAAATAAGAACTAGCAAGAGTGACGTAATCAGCGGGGTCAGATGACCCTTGCTCGCCACTAAGCTGGCTAGGGGATGCGGTCATTGACGTCACTATGCTCCAGACAGATGACAGGTGGCAGAGAGGATCACCGCGTGCCTGGCGGCAATCGCTGCACGTTATTTTCAAAATAAATGCGGTTGACGTTTAGTTCTGCCCAAGATAAGTGTGATAACTGAATTCATGAGACAAAAAGCTACGGAAGTCTGCTCCTAACTCAGATTTCTTGAAAAGTGCTTCAGCTTCCCTTTAACACATGTTGGTAGAAAGTACCATGAAAACATCACTGAGTCGTTAACACATAAAGAAACAATACACTACGATCTAGTAGCTATCAGATGCTCAAATACTCGCACTGAGAAGCAACTAATCGCATTATGCACGCCGTCACCGATAAATCATTTGTTAAAAAGACAATCAACTTCTACATCAAAGCAGCAGTCTCCGCTGCTCAAACGAAGACGAGAGGGTTTGCAAAAACTTGTCTCCCCTTCTGTTTTGCTTTAAAGCGCTTTGTTACACAGTAAAAATACTCGTCAAGTGATTCCCGCACTAAAAACTGCAGTTCACGAAGGCAGCATTGTGACACTGTCGCTGTAAACCGACGGAAGTCGCGCACCTTTTCGACGGCACTGTCGTAATTAGGATAGTCTTCCGTTTCCTTTTTCCGTCGGTCCTTGAGCCGGGCGAGCACGGTCCGACGCCACGCAGCCGACTCCTTCTGTCCAGCACTGTTGTGTCGACTGCCTAGGGACCGAGCGGAGAACACAAGCATTTCAGACTTTGCACTACGTCCTCGTCACCGTGCAACTCTAGCAGAAGCCACGATACAAGGAAAAGGTTAACACGGTGTCACAATCCTACGAAGAAAGTTAAGCGACGCAAAATCCGCGTCGTGCTTCGAACCACGTGACTCGGTGTCATTTGATCGGGCCACGTGTCGGCGGTGGTCACGCTGATAGAGTCACGTGAACGGCGCACGCCAAATTTAGCGACACGCAAGCAGCGGATACGTAGAGAGCGATCATAGCGCATTGAATCAAGATACGACGGTTGGGATTGGGTGGAAGGGGAAGGAGCAGAGGGACTGGGTGTGTATGAATGGTTCCCCCCAAATCGATGCACTACCGTCACATCCGTGTAAGCGCAACCGCAGATCCATTAAGCTTGGTGGGCGCACGGCATCTTGCGTGTCACCGTTTGCTCAGCTATTCTGGCCTTTAAGCACATTCTGCGTTAAAAAACGTACAAAGAGCCGCTTCTCCTCAAAAAAAATGTCAACCAAAACTTGCCAGTTGGACTGAACCACGCCGGCACCGAGATGGGGTAGTCGATGGTGCATGCGGTGCCGCTCACCCACGACCACATCACCGAGCCAATCAGCTCCCTCGACGCCGACCAGTCCCCGGACAGTATCACGCCGCTGCAATTGAATTCGCCAATCAAAAGCGAGCGATTTCTCTCAATAATGTTCATTAAACGATGTATCCAGGCTGGCCACAACTTAATTCGAGCTGGAATTCTAATGAGGTGAACTCAAGAAAAAGAAGAAAAACAAAGAACAAGCAAGAAGAATGTCTTGCATGCAGCAAAAAATACGAATGCATAGAAGGCATCTCCAATCACGGACTTCTGAAAGTTACATTGAAAAGTCTCTAAAATGCCGAAGCTTATTCTATAAAAACAAGAATGGTGAACTCACGCACAGTCCACAAGATCACCGGAGGACGAGTGAATCAGAGGCCGTTCTGCAACAGAGTCCACCCAATCCTGCATGGAAATCACTCGCAAAGTCACTCAGAATAGTCACCGATCACGGGCAATATCATGCACTTCAGTACACGATGTGAGAAACAATTGTTAAAATAGCTTTCGTGCAGGTCTTCACTACATCGCAGTCAATTAAAAAACTTTCAACATAAAGTCAGAGCTACTGGCTTCGAACACTTACTTCTCGCAGGATTCAACACGTTTATTCAACGGTTATTTCTCGAGCATAAAATTCGGCAGGGATACGACACATGTATGTACAATCGGTGGGAAGATAGTCGCCCTAAAAATAAAATTGTGATGCAACACAAATAGAAGTGACAGTGTGCATACGTACAAAGCATAAAATTTTACTTATGGTTGTTTCTGCTGTCCTAATCAAATATCATCATAAAGAAAGCACTACCATGACGAGCATCCACAACATCAAATCGGCAGTTCTGGTATAAAAGGTATATGGTAGGCATGGGCAGTAGCGTCACGAGGGTCAGCGGCACCCGGGGCAATAGCCCGCCGCGACAACCCCCCCCCCGCTCGCGCGCGTGGCCCGCCGCGACTCCTCCTCCCTTCTCCCCGCTATCGCGTGGCCCGCCGAACCCCCTCCCCCTCGTGGCCCACCACGACGCCCCCTGAGCGCTGTACCCGGGGCGGTCCGCCCCCCCCCTTGTGACGCCACTGGGCATGGGCAAATAGAGGATTTTGGGTCCGAATCGAATTCGAAGCGAATACAGTCGACTCTCATTAATTCAAACTCTCTTAATTCAAACTTCCGGATAATTCAAACTAACATGCAGGTCCCATCCTATATGTCTCTATGGGAGGAAACTCCTGATAATTCAAACTCTGCTTTATTCAAACAAATTTTCAGCCCCCTCGAGTTTGAATTAACGAGAGTTGACTGTAGTGATTTTGGCCGAATAATTTCGAATTGAATAGTTCGAATAGTACAAGCAACAAACACCACAAGATATGTTTACACTGCAGTTTTATATTTGCACTTATTTGGTATTAGAAGTACTGTAACTGTTAATTTCAAGTGTATTGAGTTCGGGAGCACGAAATGGTCGAAATGGTCGAAGCTTACACCACCTGACCGGAAATCCAAGCCAGAGTAAGTCAAACCCGTTTATATCGAACTCGCAAAAAAACGTTTACCAGTTCGATATAGCGGGTAATTCGATATAAAAGTTTTAATGAATTCAACTCTCAAAAATACACTTTCTGCTGAAATATTACACAATGAAGTAGTACCTTCTGCTGCTTTTTCTTCATTGCATCCGCAATAACGATATTTTTCTACGCTATCGACGAAATCCAAAATGCTGAGGCCGCTTCCTTCTATGATCGCGCATTAGCGCCGAACTATGCCGAGGGCGCGGAGCACATCCGAGCAGGAGCACCTTCTCCTGCAAAGCGCCGTTTTGCTCTGCAAGTTGGCTTTCCCTTTAAAAGAGGTGGCTGCGTTGGGGGAAGCCAGCTAACAGAGCAACCTGGCTTTTTTTATTAAAGTTTTTCCGGGCGGCCGCATTAACCGTTTAAAAGAAAAATAATGTTCTCTTTGCGGACGGAGCGGGGAGAGGGAGCACGGAACACCCTCTCTCCGCTCCCTCCGCTAAAGATTTTTTTTTTCTTTTCTTCAAGGCAATCAAAGCAACCGCCCGGGAAAAAAAAAAAAAGCCAGCGTGCTTTGCAGGTTGGCTTTCCCCCAATGCGGCCGCTTCCGTTGGGGGAAAGCCAGCTTGCAGAGCAAAACGGCGCTCTTGGCAGTTCGATATATCGGTAGCGGCTGCAATTTTTGTTCGATGTAACCATAGTTTTTGCTATATATTATCACTGTAACATTACTGTGCACAAAAAATGTTCGATATAAGGAATTATTCGATGTAAACGGCTTCGATATAGTCAGGTTTGACTGTATTTAGAAAGGTTGAATAATTCTATATTGTCGAATATTTCGATATTGTAGAATACTTAAATTCGATTTGAAGCGAATGCCAAATAGAACATAATTCGATTGGCTATTCGTAATAACCGAATATTCACCCATCCCTAGCTATATGGATAAAAACCTGAACTAAACTGACAAACAGCTGAAGAGATTTCTGGTGACAACCGTGGTTCCACCGAACAGTCAAAGTGTCAGTCGGCACACAATGTTCCGTGTTTCTTGGCAAATACTGAAAACCACAAACCCGAACTGTAATGCACGAAATTCCCCACAAATATACATCCCCAATACAAAAACAGATCAATCAAGAGAACTGCTTTCAATCAAATTATAGAGCAGAATGCCCCCCTGTAAAAAAAAAAAAACAAGTCTGACACACTAAAGATTTACCATTTTGTTGAATTACCTGAGACTGGGACGAGACAACTGGGAAACATCAAACCGTGGAAGAGGAAGAAAAAGGTGGCGGAAGGACAAAGTTTCAAACTGAGCTAAAAGTTTATTCGGCAATCATCTTTCATATACAGTATAGACCGCAGATAACGTATGTCACGGGAGCCGCGAAAATCCGCACTATAAGCGGTACCGTGCTATAACCAAAACATCAATTTTTAAGGCCAAAATACATGCCATGAGTCAAGTTACCTTTGTAAAACAATTTATTTTATGTTAGATGAACTCTTGGGTCATCCAAGCCTTTCCATTTGCTGTGTACACCACAGGCAGACTTCTCCTTTTGAAGCAACGGGGTCGTGATAAACAAGCGCCGCTTGTTGGGGCCGTCCATGTTTGCACAAAACAAAACCGTGAGACGTTCCTTTGAGACTTTGCGGCCGGAACAGGGTTCAGCTCTCATCGTGAGAGTGCGATCGGGAAGCAGCAGGCCCCCCAGCCGTGGCCGCCGCTCGCGCGCATACCTCGGGCGTTGGGTTTTGCTTCGCTCCTGCGCCTTTCCGCTGCCGCGCAGCTTCTGCAGGCCCCTCGCTACGCAAGGGGGAAAGGGAGGAAGAAGGACGCGATGTGCCATGCAAGTGTTGCGCCATGCCAGCCATGCACCTTGCTCCTTGCCCCCTCCCTTCCCTCCTCCGCAAACGCGCGCACACACACAAAAAAAATGTTTACTTTTGTTTGTTGTTTACACGCGGTCCAAACAGACGACATGGAGCAAGTTAGCAAACTGCAAGAAGCGAAACTAGAAACTATCCAGCCTTCGTTTTGCGCGTGCGCGTGTTTGCGTCACTCTTGCAAGGGGTTGAAATCGAAAGGGTGAAAGCGGTGAAAGGCTTGGGGGTGGCTCAATGGGGCTTTCAGAGTTGAGCACGCGCGTGCGTGTGTCGGTCGCACCTCGCTGGGTAGTCATTTGTCTTCGCCTCTCTCTTTGCTTCCCCTCGTTTCTTCGAGCAATCTCCTTGCCCCCACAAATGCCTCTTTTTTTTTTTTTTTTTTTAGCGTTTGTTTTATAAATTGCATTAAAACCGGTATTTCCCTTGCGCGCCTGCATTTTAAGCGGTATGTAATTACATGGAGTTGTATGGGAGGTGAACCGGTGGTTGAAAAAAGCCGCGTTATACCCGGTCCCGCACTGTAAGCGGTTACGTTGTAAGTGGTCTATACTGTACACGGCTATAACGCGGATGAAGTATGGGCATTTGAGATGGCTAGGTTTTCAATGGAAGCTCCACCACCATCACACGCTCATTGCTTTCCCCCAGGCTCTGGCCACACATGCGACGAAATGCTGTCAAAGGCAGAAAACTCGTACTAGAGGAGTAGCAACCGACCATAGCAAAGGTACTGATGCGGTGAAACTATTCTTACTTGAAAACTGACTTTACTACAATGAAAAGGACTTGCGCTTGCTTACGACCGAGTTCTCGCAATCTCTTAAGACGAGAGAACACACTGTCCTGCTGCCGCCATCTATGAGGTGGCCCTGGAACTGCATTTCCCTAGAACGAAGGCTTTGCGGCATTTGCGAGACCAAACGTACCATACTGTCTACGAGAAATGGTCGTTTGTAATGTTGCCAAAAGTTTTTCGAGCCAAAAGAGAAAGAATGATGCGCGAAAAACATAGCAAATGCACGGAAATCCCGATCGTTCCACGGCAGCCCGATAGGGGGCGCCGGTGTTCTCCGTCATCGTAAGAGATCACGAGAGGCCGTAAGCGGTCTCGAGTGTGTCGACTGGTCTTTAGAGTAAGAAGCATGGGGCACGCGAGCTTACCCGCTTCGCAGGGGAGCCGACCTCTCCCAAAGAGCCCGAAGGCGACCCTTGCAGAGAGACAGCTTTCCGTTCAAACACGAATCCCTTGGCGTCGCTCGTCTCCACCAACGTCGTCGTGACCGTCGTCGGTTGCGTCAGGGCGACCGGTGAAGAGGTCAGCCTCAGGCTGCCCAGGGAAGCCAGAGAGGTCAGACTGCTGGAGCGGCTCGGAGCGTTTCCGAAAGGGGCGACTATCTCCTTCCACTCCCGGCCGCACGCCTCGTGCAGGGTCACCCCCGTGCGCAGGGTCAGACGGCGGTCGTCGCGCGTGATGCCCCACACCTGCGTACGCAAGGTAAGATTAACCCCTGATCCTCTTGGCGATCGGCTGCGCTTACTGCTGCTGGCGATCAGGAAGTACTTCATTAGGCTACAATACTGCCCCAAGAGGTATCCCACTCCCGTACAATAGCTCACCGCTCGAAAATAATCCAATACCAAGAGGGAGCCACACCCCGAAAAATTGCCCCCAAAATAAACCACACCGAAATGATAGTCTACTTCCTCAAAGGTAATCACAGCCCACACCAGAAAATAACATTACATTCCTAGGAATATCCTCCCCCTCCCCCTTCCCTTCCCTTCCCCTTCCCCCTTCCCCTTCCTTCCCCCCCCCAAGAAAAAAAACACCTATCGATACAAGATACCTTGCATGCAATCGATAGACTATTCGAAAATGATAACGCACCTCCAAAAAAAGAGTCCACCCCCACAAAAGGTAACCTACCCCAAAGGAATAGCCCACCTTCCAAGAGATGAGCCACTCCTGAAAAATAGCTCATCCCCAAAAGGCAACATAAGCCCCACCCATCCAAAGAAATAGCCCAAAAGACAGCTACTCCCCAAAATATACGGCAACCAAGCACACCAAACTTTCAGATTGGAGGAGCTTAGTTCCCTGTTTGATTGTACTGGGAAAAATCCCAGTGCAGCCAATGGAGCAAAAGCTTCGGTTTACAAACAAATCGGAGAGGATCACCTGGTCGTTGGGGCCAACGCTGATCATAGCCATCTCCCCCACCATCTTCACCCAGCCAGAGCCCGTGACGGAGGCACGACAGCCCAAGTCGTCTCCGTGAATGCCCTTACGGAACCAGACCTGTGAATACGAAAACAAATGCCACCTTAATCTGTGTTTTCCCACATTCTGGAAGGAATTCAGTCACTCGGGAAGCGAAGAAACAACGCTCATAGCGCAATATGAATACCGCCTTTTGGCGTCTCCTTTATATTAAACCGTCTACTCGCCACATAACCGTATACAGTGAAACCTGTTTAGAACGAACCCACGTACAGCGAATTATTGTCGATATCGAACTCACGGAAAATTTCAATAAAAATGCATGTAAAACGTACCTCTTATAACGAACAACATATTGGCTATATCGAACTTTTCCCCCGGGAAGGCTTCCCAAAACGCGCAAACAATCGTCTTCTAGCCTGTCCTCTCCCCCACCCACCCCCCAACCAAGAAAAAAAAGAGTAGCAAAAGAAAGAAAATATTAAAAGCTCAAGTTAAGTTGCCAAGAAAACTGAGCGAAGAAAAGATTCAGAAGAGGAGAAAGATAAAAAATACACTCTGCACCCGTGCACAGAAAAACAAATTCTCATCCCAAAACGGTTGCCCATGAAGAGAAGCGATTCAGAAGGGGAGATAAGCTAAACAAAACACCTCTACACGCATGCAAAAAAAAGAAAAAAATCTTTTTAGCACGTTGTTACAAGGCGGAAGCGAAGAGATGAGAAAGAAAGAAGTTCTCGCCTTATAACGAACGCATTGTGGAACTTCGTTGTAAATGTTTTTTTGCTATATCGAATTACTTGCTATATCGAACTGATCGTAGCGTTTTCTGCTGTTCGTTATAAACGGGTTTGACTGTACGCAACCTGCATGAACTTGTCCGAGCTCGAGGAAGTGTCTTGAGCCAATTTCAACGCAGTCGTCACATTTCGTGCAAATGCCTCCTTTGCAGCGATTAGCAAAGTCAAATTTGGAGGTTTTACGTGCCAAACCAACGACGGGCATCTGGCACGCCCCAGCGGAGGACTGAGGATTAATTTCGACCACCTGGGGATCTTTTGACGTCCAACCGAAAGCTCGGTTACATGGCGTCTTCTCCGCAATAAGCCTCCGTCAGATTGCGGGCACCTCGGTTGCAGTGATTAGCCTTAGACATCTTACTATTATAAGTAGATCCTATACGTGGAGACTCGGCTTCTTTTGACCATGCTCCTGAAAAGGAGACCTGGCTTCTGAAAAGCGAAGTCCCTTAGTGAAATGTCGGCTGCCACTCTAATGCCCCTGTCAGTTGAACCCTCCAAGCCAGCGGTTCTCAAACTTTTGGCCGTCACGAACCCCGTGACCCACCCAAAGGCCGTTTTGGGACCCCAAATGCATTCTGCATCAGAGGCCTTGTGCAATGGCATAGGAGGACTGTTTTTCTTGTTTTTTAGAACGGTATTTTTTAGTTGGTGCAAACCCCTAAGAATGCTTTCGCTGCCCTAATCTCTTCCAGTAGAACCACCCCTTTACTCAAAAAATAAAGAAAAAGGAAGGTTGTGTCACATGGCATAGTAAATGTCTTTTCCCCTAAAGTGGCAGTTTCAAGAGAGGCGTTTACCAACTGGATTTTCTTACAAAAGGGAGTACTTTTGACAGTAGGCAGCAATGGCAATACTAGTGCAGCCATGCCTTATTAATATTTACACCTCCATTCCCCCAAAACATTGTCCATAATGCAACTTGTTTATAACGAGACAAAAGCACATGTATTTACCCAGTTCATTCCCTGAAAATGTTGTCTAACGGGGTATCCGCATTAACAGGATTCATGTTTAAAAAGACATGGCTGTACATAACCATTAAACTTAAGTATAAATTATCTGCAAACTTAAACTATAGAAAAAACATTTTTTAAATATTTTTTATGTCTCGTCAAGTGGGCAATTATTTGGTATGTTCTCATGGTTGCCAGATATATTCAAAGATTTATACGAGTTACGAGCCGAAATCTGATGATGACATTAAAGGAGCTGTGCAACGATTTTAACGTTGAAAGAATTGGCGTTTTCTACTTTTGACATTGTTCACCTTGTCACAAAGGACAGAAAACACACCTCCTTCCTTCGAAATGTTGCGATTCTGCCGCGTAATC
The DNA here is from genome assembly GCA_037355805.1 of Ixodes ricinus. Lineage (NCBI taxonomy): Eukaryota > Metazoa > Arthropoda > Arachnida > Ixodida > Ixodidae > Ixodes > Ixodes ricinus. Next base: position 94,367 of record JAZHYW010023810.1, read on the forward strand.
GCGAGGCAAAAATTAGAATATTCCTCGACCTGCAGCCGCGAGCGGCGGCCATGAGAAACACGCGGCATGACGTCAATGGGGAATCTTAATTGTAGAAAGATAGCAAGTTGTGCGAATACCTGCTCGATAAAAGGTAACTTTTCTATAAATCTTGTCGTTCCAACATAAATATAAATGCGTTAAAAACCTGGTATCAATGACAAAACTTATATTATACGGAGTTTCAGTGGCGCCATCTATTCTAGGTCCACAAAACCATCAGCAGCGGAACAGCCGCCAGAAGCCAGAGGGGGAGGAGGGACAGGGCCGGACGGGTATGGCCGGACCCGGATGAGACTTTCCTGCTTTCTCGGCTGCGCCCGCCAGCACGTGGTCATGCGGTCGCGAGCGGATGAGTTCTCGCCGCTCACTGATGGCTCTAAAGAGAGAACTTCACCGGAACCCCGCGGCTTCCCCATTGACGTCACAGCGCACGTGACTCGGAAGTTAGTGAAGGAGTTGAGAAGCGCCGAAAACCTCAATCTTTGTCCATTTTTAAAATAAAAACTAGGACATGCAGGCGAAAGCGGTTTTTTGTTCTTTACTTCAGAAATGTCGACACACCAACTCCCACATTAGTTAAGCAAAGCACTGAAACTGTTGCACAGCTCCTTTAAAACTGCTAGCTAACCGCTGCATTTTTAGTTTCAAGCGTTTTAAAATCGTTAGAAACAACCTGACATACTACTAATGTTTAAAAATGTTGTGATAATATTTTAACTTTTGGTTTCCACAACTAGTGGTCAGCACCGAAACACCCAACGTTGGCAGCAAGTGACATTTTGTCAAAAGCTGTGACGGATGAATGGCCTTTAGTGGATAGGAGATTTCGCGACAAAGACCTCTACGGTGTCGTCCGACAGAAATACACATGAGCGATACCACCTAAAAGAAAAGGCCCATGCATCGCATCATTGTTCACAGGTCCCCAACCCGCCTTAAGTGGCAAGCCCGCCAAAGCTTGACAACAGTGTGCCGCAAAATGGCAGACGCGTGCACGTTCGTGTCGCCACAAGTTAGCGTCGCGCTCGCTTGGAGACGTCGCAAACGTCCATGCGGCAACGCAGACGCAAGCTATAGGTGGCGCTGCGCGGAGCACCTAGTGACGATGTTAGAGGAGGAAGGGACCAGCAGGCGGTATCGGCATGAGGCTTCCCTGAAACTCCACTTCGAGAACTTCTATTGACAGCAAACGAACACGGAGCGTACGAGTGGAAAAGCGCTCACCGTCCCGCTTCTTCCAACTGCCCAGAGAGTGTTGTGTCCGACGGCCACCTGGAGTAGCTTGTCGTCATTCTCCGGGGCGGCCACCTCTGCCCAGTCTGACCCTGCAACCACATCAACCAGAATCGACGAATTTGCAGTGCAGTCAGCTCCTCCTCCACACACGCCACCGCCGTCCCCCAACATGCAGACCAGCTGTCCCAAAAATATCTCCACTCGTTTCTCGAAGGGCCGGCGGCCCGGCGCGCGACTCTGTCTCGGGAAGGTAATTAATTGGGTGCAGTGCGCCTGGCCAGAGGGGTCAGCTCGGGAAGTGCAGGAAGAGATGCGTGGACCTCCCTCCACATCTGCTGGCTTCTTGGAAGGCCTCTCGTTAGCACCTTCGCTCCGCCGTCAACGCTTTCAGAAGGGAGTCCCGATCTAAGGAGCGGACTTCTTCGCGACTTTTTGTCATCCGATCTATTCCACTTTGCACAAATCTAAAGTAGGACGTTGCCAAAGCAACCCTGCTTCCGACTTCTTTCGGCCCAATGTCCTGGTCGGCGCCCGGCTCCAGTGGAGCCCAACTAAGAGGGCGACTCCGGAGCCGTTATGACATTTGCGTAGGTAAGTGTGTGTATGTTTGTTCACATTATTCCTTAATTCAACAATTACATCTCTATTTTATCCGTATTTTTACGTCTAAATTGCTAGTGAAATGTTATTGCTCGTGTAAAATTATGTACATATAGCTAGATTAATGTATGCTTTGCGTGCTGCGTGCCACTTTTTTTCAATTCTTTCTTTATTAGGCGTTCTTGCGGACTGTGCGGAACTGGAATCTTCGTCGAGTTGCTATTAAGCAACTTTTTGCCCGAGTCTCCCGTTGCCACAGTTGTCTTGACAGCAAATACCGTGTATAGTACTCGCGTGTAAGTTGCTTCTTTTTTTTTTTTTAATTCCGCTCGGGTGCAAGTTGTACACATGTCAGGTCTAAAATAGAAAAATTCATTTTTTGGTTTATATGATCCACCACTATATCCCATGAGGAGCTGGATCACAATCTCGCTCCTTGTTCTGCTACTCCCTAAAAAGAGAAGCAGGACGACCCATCACTGTCTCCTATGACGAGCAGGATCTATACATGTTAAGACACTGTAACGCCACGGCGACCACTATGTAGAACAATGCAACAACTGGCGACAAATTATGAACACTTTATTTAACTCCTCGCCGCTTTCGCAACGACGAATATAGTTAAATAAAGTGTTCATAATTTAGTCACGGAGCTTGCGGAGTCCGTTCACAACAGACTCCGCAAGCAGTGCACGTGCTTCCAAACCACACACCAGATAACAAAGACAAATTGACACTGGCAAGTCGCCGTCAAAAACGGAAGTGTCGTGTCGCGTAACGATGATAATGATAACGTGCGGCGAATGACAAAAACTAGCTACCGCCATCTTATAGCGCTTTGCAGGACTAGACCCTCGGTGACGGGCAAAACCTTCGTTTTAGGCACCTTATAATTTTTTTTAGAATTTTTGCATCCCAAATTGGGGGTTGCGGGTCATACACAAGGGCAGCTTATACGCGAGTATATACGGTAAATAGTGGGTAGACCTCAAAGCAAGCTTCCTTTGAGGTCTATCCACTATCCTTCAATCAGAGCCAATCAGAGCTCGGCGCTCTGACGTCAACACAACCCCTGCAAAAGGAGCAGACAAACTTGCGCTCTGCATACACCATCAGACGAAAATCGCGAAGCTAAGAACGAGGATGCGGCGAGCACGCCAGTCGGTGACGCGTTTTAGGTGGCGTCCCAGGCGAAAATCGGTCCACTTCCAGCTGGATTATGGAACTGGAAATGAAGTGGTCCCGCTGGATTCCAGCTGGGTCCAGCTGGATTACCTCATTTCCAGTTCCATAATCCAGCTGGAAGTGGACCAATTTTCGCCTGGGATGACAGAGGAGAGCCTACCTGTGTAGTTCTCCCGGGATACCCCCAGCCGGACGAGGGCACTGCCGTTCCAGGCCACGGCCCAGGTCAGACCCGTCGGCCCCACCGACACCTGGGTCACTTCCGAGCTCTCCGGGACGGGGACGTGGGACCAACTGGTGCCCTCCGGACACAGGCGCGTCACATCATTTCGGAACATGACCTGAGTGGAGGTTGCGGCAGAAAATGTGGAGAGCCGCAAAAGATGAAAGGAAAGACCGTAAAAAAGAAAAGAGTGCCATTCAAGAAATGCTTTTTCTGTCTAAGGCGAGCGCTCGAACTGATCGACACTTTTTGTTGCTGAGCACTGTGACGTAAAACATCTAAAAGTTTGCTAGGTTAAGGAAAGACCCTGGTCTTGAAAATTTTTTTGCCATTTCAAATTTAGTTTACATTATATTTTCGCAACTAATGTAAGTGCTCGTTCTAAGCACAAACATAAGGTTAACTTATTTAATCTCTTATTGTAACATGCCGGGGAAGTGCCCACCCAACTTTCACTGAAGACTAAGTTAATCTAGACATAGCAACTTGTTCAGTCAGTATTTTATGGTATATAGTTCTCCAAAAAATCTTTAACTTTATCACAAGAATTTAATAATTCAAGGTGTCTTGGTTATGCAAATTTTGTTATCCTTGTTTAATAAGTGTTATAGTTATGATGTTTTACTTTTCCTGTCTTATTAGAACTACACATAAACATATTTATGTGAATGATCTACTATAATGTTCTACATAAGATGCATGTTATTTTTTGTATGTGTGTGTGTTCAGTCCTATTAAAATCCACTGTGGGATGGACAGTATTTTTACATAAATATTTTTTAAATAAAATAAAATGTTATTTTTAACCTATTTTACAATATCCCCATCAAAACATATGGCACAAATTATGTCAGCATGTTCTACAGACCACAGAGAGTGTAAAAAAGCCATCCTTATAATTTTAGCATCATTCTAGAGAAAGTTATCACAAGTTGAAATATTTGTTCTGATAATTAGAAATCAGTCAATAAAGTATTTGCCCATTAGAAAATTGTGTAGTTAATGTTTTCCATAAATAGTAGTCTTTTTGACACTCCCTGATTTAAAAGCTACTAACCCTAAAAAGTATTCAGGTCTATAAGTTCTAGATCTAAAGATACTGTGGGTAAACTTTTTTGTTGTGACGAAAAAATTAATTCTGAGAAAACAGGAAACGTTTTTCAAAACATCCTTACAAACAGCCTGGATACGAAACTTTGAATCGACGTAAGTATAGAAATGCTAACTTCCTGCATGTAGTACTTACAAAACGTCTTATTTGTGACTCATAAATTAGAAGAAAACAAAATTTCTAAAATATATATATATATTTTTTTATTAATTTTGCGTTTCAAACCAGGGTTCCCCCTTAAGTCCCGCAGTTAGTATTCTGTGCACACCGACGTACCCCCTAAAGGTGACCGCCGATCCAGTTTTATTGAAACCAGACAAAAACAAAAAACCCAAAATTAAAACTGTTCTTAAATAAAAAAAGAGAAGCTTTGAGGGAAGAAATTTTAATCCCCAGATTGATTCTATATTGACCCGGAACATGGCCTGCACTGAACTGTCCGGAAGCTTGCTTCTTTCTTCAGAAACCATGCCCCTAATGTCGCTCCCTTCTGTTAATATCGGCACCGGGACGTTTTACGAGTGTGCGGGTCACGTGCCCGTTCCATTGGAGAATCGTCCCGTTTTCCTCAACTTGAACCGACATTTTATTCGACACCAGGAAAACACTGTGTATCTACGGAAAAAAATAAAAACCCGGCAAAACGTCCCTGAATTCAAAGAAATGTAAACCCCAGAAACAAAAAACCCTATAGTTACTCTTCATATGAAAACTTCGTAGCCTACTTGATGTATAGTCGCGACCCACACAAAAAGAAAGCTGCAGTCGATCGTTCCACATTGGCATTGCCAAGGAGCGACGGCCACTGGGCCAATCGACAATTGCATGTTCCCCTTCGTACGAATCGTGACTGCATGCACAAAGCCTCGTGAGTTGCATTGTTCTAATACATTATTAAACGAATGAATTCTCTATATTTTCACGGTTCTCGCCCCCAAGACCAGGCAACCATGACAGCTTTTGTGACTGCGATCGCCTAATAAAAAGGACATAGCCAGCGATTCGAAAAATCGCATCTAATTTTCGAATCAGGCGAAAACTGGTAGGTTCCGAAACTTTGAAGTCCGATCTTAACCGCTGGAGCCACGTCCTTGCAAAGTCGGGAACGTTCGGCAATGCCTAGTTTGTTTTAGAAGTGGGAGCGACGGGGCTCTTATTGCTCGGCAAACGTCCTACGTCTTCGTTTAAAGAGCAGCAGCAACTCACGCGTCCCTGCACGGTGACGGCCCAAACGACGACGCGGTCCGGATCTCCTCCGGGCACCTCGTTCCCGCCAACGGCAATGTCCACAAACGGTTCCGCAATGGGATCCGAATGGACGCCTTCAATCTGCACCGCAATCGGAGAGACAACCCGCACACACAATGAAAGCAACGCAACCTAGACTAACTCCACCTAACATAGCCATGCCCAAACAAACCTAGGTAGCAGAGGATCGCGTCAACGAGATTGGCCTCCGATCCAACCCTAGCCAAGGAACAGTATGTGGAATTAGAGACGTAAAGTTCTTTCCAGAATCCTGTCAGTCTCGGTTGAATAATTACTTGACCAAATACGAGCGCTTCAATAAGCTATAAAGAAACGGACCCGCTGCACTTCAGTCACATCTGCAAACACTGTCATGAACGTTCTTTTGTTCCAGATGTGCGTCATCAAATATGCATAAAGCATTGCATTCAGGTCCCTTTGGTTCTGCCTGAATTTGAATTCAGGGGGGAAAAAAGTTTACTTCATACTTTTTAGTTTGACAGCTACACAATATTAAAGACAGGTTTATTTTTTCTGTCATCTGGCACAATGTGGGGGCATCAACATTCAATTCATAAAAGCAGAGAATACTATTAGAGCCCCTGAGAAAAACTGTTTTTCAGATCCTGAATAATGAAAATATTTTGCAATTTAAATCCATTTCCACCTAATATACACATATATATATATATATATATATTTTTTTTTGGCAAATATAAAATTGACATTTTTATGAATAACTCAGGTTTGAAGGCCAGCCATTTCCAAATATTTTTGTTCTTTGAGTCTTAAACCCATCCAGAAGGCAACAACAGCAAGTCAAGTACACATATGAGTTCCAGGAAAAGTATGCTGCTAGGCTTGTTGATACATATTAAGGTACAAATAAAATGCAGCAAAAAAGACAAAGACAAAAGAGGTTGACAGACTAGCACCTGCCCTGTCTACTCTCTTGTCTTGGTCCCTTTGAAGCCATTTTATTTGTACCTAGCAAGTTCCAACGTTCTCTTTAAACTGCCGCACCTTGGCCCAACGGTCCGTGGCCACGTAGCGCCGATGCCGGATCCACTTCCGACGGCGGACCATGGAGTTCCACTTCTTCTCGAGGGTGTACGTGAACGGAAAGTCCACGCAGTAACTCCAGCCCTGATGGGAAACGGCGGTTAGTACAGACCATTCTACTGAAAGCTCTCTGGACGGCGCCATTTTGTTCGACTGCAGCACCACCTAGTACATGCATCCGGACATTCTAAGAGGATCGTCAGGGTAAAAAGGGAAAGGTAGCACGCCCGATCCCGAGAGCAGACGACACACCGGCCTTCCTCCACGGGCATTTCAACCGATTCGACGGGGTACATAAGGGAAAGGGCAGGCGCCGTTTCCTGCTTCAGATAAAGCTTCAGAGAACTGGCAACAATAATTTAAGGACCAACATGGCCATAGCGTCGTTACTGCGACTGACAGATAGGTTTTCTTAGTGGCTCGAGATACTGATTAACTAACAGCAGGTTGGACTCAAAAGGGCCATTTAAACAGCAACTTGTTGTAAAATATCAACAACGGAAAAAAGGACAGCTAGTTTTACCTTCAAGAAAAAAAATCCTTTGAATACTGTAATCAACTCTGTTTTTGCAGGCTCGACATTTTGCAAAATCTGGAAAGTGCAAGCTTCGGAAACGTTTCACGGGGGCAATGCTCCACGATTCAAAGTGGTGTGCCACGTCTTTTTTACTGTAGGGAAGTAGTTCTCAAGCATGGATGTGTTGGGGACCCCTTAGGGACACGCCAAAGTGATGGGGGACCCCATGTCAAAGGGTAAAGGGGAATAGGTCAGTATAAAATAAGACAACTAATCGCAGTGAGAAAAGGGCATCCTTTACTGTTGTAGACAGAAGTGGGAAGCACCTAGTAAAAGGTTGGTAATGTCTGTACCCTTTATAGCAGACAGTAGCTTGCATTACCTAGCCAGAGTCAACAAAAGAAGCACTTTTTTTTTCAAGAGTTGGGGAAGAAGGGTTTGAAGAACCCCATTTGAGAACTACTGCCGTAAGGTGATATATTCCCGTGACCAATTCTTTCACATTTTTTTTAAATCAAGAAGTTTGCAAAAAATTAGTTTCTCACAAAAGTTAAGATGTTTATATAGAGTACCCTATGTAGCTGACTTTACCAATGGTACTCTCATAACCTGGACGTAAAAGAAACTCCACAGAGTTCCCAAGGAGCCCCCGAAGATAGTCCAGGAGAACATACCTCTGTTCCTATAAACGCAGGGTGAAAACCGATAATCCACAAGTTGCCTTCAGTGCTGGCAAAGGCACAGGCATGACAGCGTAGCTCTAGAGAATGTTTTGTTTGCACGAGTACCCGTAAACAAAGAGCGTCTCTGAAAACCACATTCTCACGCCCTTGCCTTTGCCAGCTCTGAAGCCATACAATGAAGCACAAGGTGCATCGCTTTCCTGGTAGTCAAAACTAGGGTGCCTGGAAGCATCTTCAATAACTGGCGCATCTACCACGTCCTCAAAAGTGGTCCCTCAATTCCTGCCTGATGACATCGCGGAAGTGTCATGCTGCTGCCTTCTGCAATCCTGGCGGTGGCACGGCATGCAGTGGTGAATGCGGCAGACGCCGTTCTGCTGCTGGTTGCTCTCCAGCTTGACAGACGACGGAAGTTTCAACAGCAAGCAGACGGGAAGCCGCAACAATGGAGACACTTCCATTCACTCGTACCTTTCGCCGGAAGTTCTATGACCAACCGTCGGGATCGCGACATCCGACGGCATGACACACCGGCTCCTCCGAAGCCATTTGTTGCAACTTCGGGACCACTTTAGATGCATGGGCGGGATAGGGACGCTAAACACGCCATTCGGAGACGCGTTCTAGGCAAAGTAGTTTCGTATCTGTTTGGTAATCTTGTGGAGGCACGGTCCCGAGTCGGCCGACGGGCATACCTCGCTTCCGAGCGGCTGTCCGTCCAGGTTGTCCTCGATGTACCAGCAGCCCTCCCACTGCCATCCGGACGACGGGAGTCGGATGGAGTCCTTGGACCGGGCTACGAGTCCGTCCTGGCTGCTCCAGCTGGGGCGGTCCGTGGGAAGCAGACGCGAGCAGAAGCCCTCCCTTGGGTTCCAGCGCTACGTCCCAAATAAACCAGAGTCGGCATACCGGGAACAACGAGTGCATCGGGTAGATCTATCACGTGAGAGAGGGGGCAACACCGCAAGAATCCGACGACGGCATGCGAGGGTGAATGCGTGCAATGCCAGAGAGTGGTTGAACCTTGAACCTGCAGATTGGACTTCCTTCTCTCGAAAAGAGGACGAGGCCTTGCTTTAGCGAGTCAATTTGGGCGTAAATTATTCCATTACATCAGTGTAGTCACTGACAGCCGAAGAAAACGTAGGACGTAGTGACAACTGAGCATCCATTGCCACTCCACGGCCGATGAGAGTGTGGCGTCAGCCGACAAGAGTGCCAACGAACGAATCATGAACCCAACAAACAGCGCCTGCGTTTCTTAAACTGTCGGGGACCATAGCATTGACAAAGTTTGAAGAATGAGAAGAGTGAGGCCATATGTTCCCCCGACAGCAGCAGTAAAAAGCAACTCGAAGCAGGGCTCTATGATTTGCTCCCACAACAAGATATGACAACGGAAGAAAGGGTAAAAACACGGGCAAGTAGCTGAACGAACTTTATAATAAACCTGACGCAGGAAAATAAAAAATGCTAAACAACCACACGCAGCACCTCAAACACGACTACAGCTTTCTTCAACAAAATTGCTTTTATACAGACATTGAAACCTCTCCGACAGTCACGGACACCTCCTCACAAAGAGGGTGACAAAGAACTGGATATCTGGACCGACCTGGATGACAGCAAACTTAGTAATCCAGAGACTTACAAGCAACAAAGCAAGTACTGAATTCTTAATGACCTCGAGGACATCCTTCAACAAACCCCACTTTCCAATCTCAGAAAACGTTTCGTTTGACCCAGGGTCATTCAAAAAAATTGATTCTTTTGTTACTGTCTTTGCGAGGAGGCATTTCTGACGATTAGAGAGGTCTTGACGTCTTTATGAAAAATTATTATGTGTGTCACCTTTCACTGACAAAGTTGAAGGTATGCGTTTTTTTAGCAATTCATTCTTTCATCGCCGCTATTTGAGCAGAGTTTGTGACTGTAGCCACGCTCCGTTTCACCTAACGGTGGACCGCAGCAGACGCTATGAAGCACCCCAGCCTATCCAGCACTGCGAACATATCATGTGACCAGTGCGCACCCTGCGGGTTACTGCACTTATTCTGAAGACAACATGACACTCACACAGCATTGTACTGACTTGATGGCTCGTAACGCTTTTTGCGGTACATTGTAAAGTGAAACAGAGTATATGTGACTCTAGCCCTTGAGAAGGGTCTATATTGTCTCCCCTTAACAACGAAAAGACGCTGAGAGCAAGCCCACCTGATTCTCGTAGGTGACCTCAGGCACCCGTATGGGAACGTCCCCTTGTGGAATGAACACGTACACCTGGTGGTCGCTGGCCACCCCCCAAGCGCACGAACGCAGCGCCGACACCCTCTTGAGGTCGATCCCGGAGTACGGCAGCTCCTGCCATCGTGCACCACCCGTGGACAGGGTGGACACCCGGCCACCACTGTCCACCGCCCAGAGCAGCGACGCCGGCATGACCGCTCTCGCATCGCCCGAAACCTAAACCGCGGTGTTTGAGAGTGACGACACGGCAGAGAAACACTACACCTTATGCTATGGGACGGAAGTGGTGTCTGGCACGATGTCTCTTCTGCTTATCCTGGGATGACGGCACCCTCTGTTGCGCCAAGTGCCACATGTGCATGCCGAGACAAAGCGAAAGCTATGGTACTTGGAACGTATCTCCGACCCCTATTGGTGTGTTTCCACGTCCTCATTTGTGGTCCCTAGATTCCCGCCTGATGACGCCATTGTAGTAGGGTGACCGGACATCCTGTTTTGGCCAGGACAGTCCTGCTTTAGTGGCGCATTTCTGCCGTCTTGAGCAAAAGAAGCAGATGAATTTGCGCTCTGCATAAGTAAACATCGGGACGTAAAACAGAGTGAAAGTGGGAAAAACCGCGCTCGAGAAGTCAGACTACATGCATTTTGAAAACAAAGAAAACGATGGGATGTGTCTGCCGTTCCCCATGAGCACTCGGGAGCCAATCGTAGCGATTTATGGGATGGACACCAGCGAAGGAGCGCTCATGCAACTGGCGGCCCCATCCCCATGCACGGTTCGTCAGCTGCATCCCGTCGTCAGAATGCATCCGCACTAGCAGAACCTTCGTTGTGCCTAAGGAGAATGTTAACCAAAGTATGATTTCGTCAGAATCCAAGATTTGCGCATTATCACAATTAGTGTTTTGACTCTTTTAAGTCTCGATTTTTGCTTGGTTTACGCCCGAGGCCTTGTCTGGTGGACCATGGGCTCCCATCGATCATAACGCCAACAAACAAAATGACACAAGATCGGTTTGCCGCAAAACATTCGTGAATAATGGCCTCCCTCAAACATCTCCTGAAAGAAGTTGGGAGAAAGATACTTCATAGCAAAAGCTTCTTTTGTTGTTGTTGTTTTTGTGCTGTGCTTCCGGTGTTCGGTCACACTTACGTTAAGCACGACAAACAAAGCTACGTAGGCACAAGCAAAAAAATCAAAAAGTGTGTTGAAAAAAAAAAAACCTTGGCACCTACGCGATGTTTGTTGATTACAGTTGGGTGGATCTAACCTACGCGATGAGACCAACTCAATATCACACCGTTTGCACCTCTTGTCACTACAAGAATCTCCCGAAAACTGCAACCTCCACGCAATGAACGAGTTATAACGGTAGTCCACAGAGGAGCGATCACGAGATCTCTCCGCAGGCTACGATGATTCACTGACGAAGAGTCAGTTGGGCAACAGGCTTTCGCTAAAGCTTCCGATCGCCCAGAAACGGGCGCTCGATCTCATATGATCACGACTAGTTTTTACGGCTCCGGTGTCATTCGCACTCGAAGAGAAAGCCTAATCATGTTGGCATGCTGACATCTTTGACATCAGCTGGCGAGCGCTAGCATGGAGTAGTTGTCCGTTATGTACGAGCCCCGCAAGCACGTCCGGGGATACGGAGACACGAAGCGTTATTTAAAGAGGTCTCTCTCGAGTATGTGGGAAAGGAAATGAGGCATACCTGGGCAAAATTGGAGGCTAGGGTGGAGTGATTTTTTTTCACACTAGCGTAACACCCCTAGCCCGTAGCATTGCTTGTCGATACCAGAACCGGACGGCAGTATTTGTTGTCGCTGGCGATGGAGTGCATACTCAGTGGCTGAGCGCTCGGCAAAGCTGGTTGCAACTTCCACTCAAAGAAGTGCATAAATTAAAACTGTACAATTTTATAAATATGAGATACTAACTTTGTGAAACCTTTATTTTGAACTTCGTGTTTATTAGGGAAACAAATATGATAAACAACGAGGTGGTAACCAAGGTGTCACATTTCTGAACTAAAGTGGCGAAGCGGGCGAGTTGGTTCATGACATAAAATTCAAAAGCGCTAACAAAGACGAGGACAAAAGTAGGAAGGCGAACAGTTGAGAGTAAGCGCTCGTCCTGTTCGCCTTCCTACTTTTGTCCTCGTCTTTGTTAGCGCTTTTGAATTTTATGTCACATTTCTGGTTTCGTTTTCCGTACAGAGTTAGACTTCAATGTGCTTACACTAAACTGTAGGAATCGACCAGGGGCGACTTTAGGGGGGGGGGGGGGGGGTCCGGATGTTTTGACCACCCTCTTGATTTCTTCATGTGTAAAATTTAGGGCGTAAAACGAAAGAGAGGGGGAGGGGGTTCCTAAACATATGGTACGCTAACACCTGACCACCCCCCCCCCCCCCCCTCAGGAATACGCTTTGCGACTACATCGCAAAGCGTATTGAAGTTTTTCCCCAATATGCAGTTAGGTGGTAGATTTACGGGACTTACCAACTGTCTGGGAGAAAAAACGAAAAAGAATTTCGCTTGGTAGAAATAAACAACGCATCTCCCCAACCTCGTTGGCATTAGAGCACTATATAGCTCCTTCGGAGCAGAGTAGCGCAATCTAGAGCACTATATAGCTCCTACGGAGCAGAGTAGCGCAATCCTTTGATCCGCGTGTTTTGCCGACAACATGGCCGACAGAGCAGCTCGGCGCGAGTCACGTGGTACTCAGGGTTCCAGGAGGCGGCCCGCCCTATGGGAGAATACATGGAGATCGACGCAACACGGCTAATTAAAAAATAAACGGCGAGTTCACACTTTTCAAAACTAGTCTGTCGTGAAGTTGGTAAAGCACTAAACACTTTATCAAAGTTTTAATAATATCGGATGCGTGTGCAAATTTTGAGAAGGCAATTTCCAAGGCAATGGCGTTTGAAGCAGACGATTTTTGCACGCAGCGGAGATGGGCTCTTTGGGTTAGCCGGAGCGGGTCACGTGGACGCTGTGACGTCGCCGCGTCGTCTGCTGCATGATGCCGCTCGTGCAATTTTTAAAAACAAATTACGTCCTTACTTGGCACACAACTCAGCGCAAATGATTCTAAAATGTTCCTTTATTATGTCAAAAACTATTGTCGTTCCGTACATCTCCACAACATTGAAGAAACAACGATTTTCTCACGTTCCCCATGCATTTCTGACCGGAGTTGGAACCTCCGGGCGTTCGCCGCTAGTCGCCGAGAGACGGCGTTCTAGATTGCGCTACTCTGCTCCGAAGGAGCTATATAGTGCTCTAGCGCAATCTAGAACGCCGTCTCTCGGCGACTAGCGGCGAACGCCCGGAGGTTCCAACTCCGGTCAGAAATGCACGGGGAACGTGAGAAAATCGTTGTTTCTTCAATGTTGTGGAGATGTACGGAACGACAATAGTTTTTGACATAATAAAGGAACATTTTAGAATCATTTGCGCTGAGTTGTGTGCCAAGTAAGGACGTAATTTGTTTTTAAAAATTGCACGAGCGGCATCATGCAGCAGACGACGCGGCGACGTCACAGCGTCCACGTGACCCGCTCCGGCCAACCCAAAGAGCCCATCTCCGCTGCGTGCAAAAATCGTCTGCTTCAAACGCCATTGCCTTGGAAATTGCCTTCTCAAAATTTGCACACGCATCCGATATTATTAAAACTTTGATAAAGTGTTTAGTGCTTTACCAACTTCACGACAGACTAGTTTTGAAAAGTGTGAACTCGCCGTTTATTTTTTAATCAGCCGTGTTGCGTCGATCTCCATGTATTCTCCCATAGGGCGGGCCGCCTCCTGGAACCCTGAGTACCACGTGACTCGCGCCGAGCTGCTCTGTCGGCCATGTTGTCGGCAAAACACGCGGATCAAAGGATTGCGCTACTCTGCTCCGTAGGAGCTATATAGTGCTCTAGTTGGCATCTCCGCATCTCCTAGCGTTCCATTTCTTCCCGAATGCAGCGTTAATATTTGGGATAATATTTTAAAAAAATCAGGACCTGTTGTTGCCTAAATCGATAATTATAAGCAATTATTTTCTTTCTTTCTTTTTTTTTTTTTTGAGGAGGGGGGGAGATGACGGGGGGGGGGATTTATGGTTTTTATTGGACATTTTTGACGATCGCTTAAAGGGACACTCAAGTGGTTTTTGAGTTCGTGTTTTGATGATGACAGCTGAATTTAGACGCCCCAAGTATCCCTAAAAACCAAATAGGATAGTCATACGGTGATTATTTCTTTAATAAAATGTAATTGAAGGCCGCCAAACCTCGGATCCACCCGAAAACGAAACCACTCTCATTGGTCCTCGCACGCTTATCAAAAGTATCTCGGGCCAATGGCGTTGGACGACGTTCCGTCGCGCAGTGATCCCGAGGTAGCCGCATCGGCCGAACCTCTTTGTCATTCGAGCTTCGATCATGGCGGCGTTCTCTACGCTCGAGGACCTGATGCCGTTGGAGGTTGAAATTCTTCGGCGGACAGCCGACCTGGGGATGATTTCCTATGACGCCACTCCGACGTGCGATGTGGACGATAGCAGCGCTTCGGAGTCCTGTTCGGGTTCCGAGGACGATGAAACGCAGACCTTTTCGGGCGTTCTTCGATTTGCGGTTGGGGCAAGTCGTAACCAAACCAACGTTTGACATCGCAGCGTTACCTCTGTTACGTGATGTCAAACGATGTCGCCACGTTGACTTTCGCCTCGGGAGGACGGGGGAAGGCTGGTTCAGACATGTGCAACGAGCGCGTACCTACGACTGCGCCCGTTGCAACCGGAGCGACCGGAACGACAGCTCTGCGCCGCGCGTACACACCTGAAATTATTACAAGCACAGCGGCCCCTCTAAAAGGGGACGCACTGCTACTCCATGCCGTAACAGAATAGAGACAGACAGTTTTCTATAGCCTAAAGCTTTATTATTGATTTTTCTTGATAGGCTTGCAGGGTACAGCGGATGAAAAAAAGAAAATAAAAAGATGCCGTACGCCGTCTTGGACGATCACGACTCTATACACGACATTGCAATAGTACAAATATCGCCACACGCATTTTCTACGATTATAAAAGACAATGTAATCTTAGCAGCGATATAGCAACGTAGAAATATGATTTCGTGATCAGATAGACGTTGCGAGCTTCAGGATTGCTAACACTAATAACTTTTCTCCGGTGATGAAAACGCGTGAAACTTCGCGTCCCTTATACGGTACGCGCCAGTAATACCTTGAACTTGAGCACACGCATGAAATGCGCCAAATAAGAAATCCGGGCGATGTTCGAGGACACAAATGCTTAGAAAGCACCACTGTAGTCGAAGTAAACGGTATTGATGTCGCTGGCCTGTAATAAGGCGGAGCCTCCTGAGAGGGCGGGGCCTCCTCCTGGGGGCGGGGCTGGTGGGCGGGGCTTCCGGGAGGTATATGAATGGAGCGGCGTCGTGCGGGAGCTGGTGGGCGGGGCTTCCGGGAGGTATAGAAACGGAGCGGCGTCGTGCGCGCTCCCGCGGGCCGTCGCCGCGTGAGGCGGCCGGGGCTCCGTACTCCTCGCGGCGTTGCTTCTCCGTACTCGTCGCCAGGCCTAAATTGTCATCGGGTGCTCCGTGGGCTTTCGGGAGGTATATGAACGGAGCGGCGTCGTGCGCGCTCCGGCGGGCCGTCGCCGCGTGAGGCGGCCGGGGCTCCGTACTCGTCGCGGCGTGTGCTTCACCGTACTCGTCGCTAGGCCTAAATTGTCATCGGGGCTTCCGGGGGGTATATCAACGGAGCGGCGTCGTGGCCGTCGCCGCGCGAGGCAGCCGGTGGTCCGTACTCGTCGCGGCGTGCGCTCGCGCTTCCGGGGGTTATATGAACGGAGTGGCGTCGTGGCCGTCGCCGCGCGAGGCAGCCGGGGTTCCGTGAATGGGGCGGCGTGCGGTCCTGCGTACTCGTCGCGGCATGCCGCCTTCCGTACTCGTCGCTAGGCCTAAATTGTCATCGGGGCTTCCGGGGGTATATGAACGGAGCGGCGTCGTGGCCGTCGCCGCGCGAGGCAGCCGGGGCTCCGTGAATGGAGCGGTGTGCGGCCTTCCGTACTCGTCGCTAGGCCTAAATTGTCATCGGGGCTTATATGAACGGAGCGGCGTCGTGGCCGTCGCCGCGGGAGGCAGCCGGGGATCCGTGAATGGAGCGGCGTGCGGTCCTGCGTACTCGTCGCGGCATGCGGTCCTCCGTACTTGTCACTAGGCCTAAATTGTCATCGGGGCTCCGCGGATGGAGCGGCGTTGCGCTACGCCGCGCTCGTATCTACACGTTCCAATAAAAAAAAAATAATAATAAAACCGCTGTACACGCGCTTTCCTCCTCTCTTCGGATTGCGCTCGGGGCCACTGGTCAGTCCCAGACACGAAGCTTTGGGGCTCTCCGGTGCAGGCCGCGGCGCCCTTGTTTTCTTTTTTTTTTTTTACTCAGTCACGAGAAATCTGAATTTGTAAGCTACGACACTGTAATTTTCCACATAACTTCGTCTAGGTGGTGGATCTAGTTTGTGAAAATATCAAAGAAAAGGCTTGCCCTAGTCAAAAGTTACAAAAAAAAAGTTCTATTTTCCTTTTAAAGCTAGAAAACGTTCTTGTGTAACGTTTGATAGACAGAAACGGAGAACGATAGCAAGGTGAGAAGAACTCTTTCTTTCCCTTCCACATTTTCCCCCCAAAACAACGTTGTTGTTGTTTTTTCATGATATTTTTTTTATAGGAATACATAGGGATTTACGATTTTTCTTTGTAACGTTTGACTGAGGCAAGTTATTTTTTTTATCTTTAAATATATCCACCAATAGCCGAACTCGGGTAAATTACAATGTTGTAACTTACAGATCGGAATTTTTGCGATATTTTTTTAAGTCCGGGGAGACATCTGGGCCACCCGGTAGATGAGATACAGATAAACACAGAACGTTTAACAGGTGTCCAACGATACGATGTATTTTTGAAAGAAGTAGATATCGATGGAATCACGCTGGCTGAAGTTAGAGACCGATCTCCCCAAGCGTTCGGCGCATGCGTGACGCGGCCATAACTTGAGTACACAGGAGGCAGTGCACGAAAGGGCTCGTGCTGCCTCGTGCTCCCCACGTGCAGAGCTCCATCGAGGTTGTCACACGTGCAGAAAGACTAAAGTTCCCTCAGTGCATTGCGGCAGTCTCACTGCCTGCAGGTGAGATTGTTCTATACTTCGTTTAAGCTTGGGTCTAGACGCAGGCGATGCTACAAGCGCGAGCTCCGGGCTTTCAGCGTCCCTGCCAAGCACGCGCGCTCGTGCAATGCAAGCACTGTTCAGGGCCACACGCTCGCGCTCGTAGCATCGGCTGCGTCTGGACCCAAGCTGAAACGAAGTATATTAAATAGTTTTTAATGCTTTCTTTTTTTCTTTTTTATATCGCGACATTAAGCAAGCGCGCGACCGAAATTTTTGATGCTGAAGCGCGATTTAGCTCGAGACTCAACAATCCGGTTCGAATTTAGAACGCGTGGTGCCGTTTGCTTACCTGGAAACTTATTCGAGGGCTCGGTGTCCGTCAAGGTGCTGCCGCAGCATTTTGTTATTTTTTTCTTGTATCATATGTGAAGAGATTATTATTATTATTATCCTTTGGTAGTTTTCGTTGCGCTGTAACCGTGTGGTGAAAAGCAAAGCTCGGGCTTGAAATGTACTATAAACTCACTTTTCAAGGATCAAAACTCTACCAGTGCACCTGCGTTCAGCAATCATCCACAGACAAGGAAAATATAAATCGCCTTCGTATTATTTTGTGCCGTGCATAGCGTTGAACACGCGCACATACTGTCAAAATACGTAAACTTCACGAGTAGGGCCACCCTGCTAGTCTGCTACAAGTGCGACACTTAGCACGAACATGACATTCGCGCTTTTGGGCATTTTACTCCAACTTAATATTGAGGAGCATAAAATGCACCTGCTTTAAACATTTACATGGACATCGTTTCCGTTGCTTGACGAGTGTCAATCCTAGCAGCTCTGATTCGTAAGGTGTTCGTGAGCATTTGAAGGAGGAAACGGGGAGTGATAAACATGAGCACAGTTGCTTACGCACCTAAAATGGGCTTTTAGCCTGTCGGCGATGAATCGCTACCTTTCCTAGGTGTGACCCGCGCCATTCTAACGTTCCCCACCCGAATGAGTTTGTCAAAGTTAAGAGAGGAACCGTGTGTTACGTAACACTGGAGAGCAGACTAAATTATATATTTAATCTAATTAGATATCATTTATATACAGGGTGTTTCAGAGAACTCATGCCAAATCGCTCCTGCGAAAACTACTCATCGCAACGAAAAACGGCTTGTGGCGTTTTGGTCCTGAGCCAAGGGCCTATTTAGGAAAATTATTAAAGTTCGGGATAATTAAGTTGTTAATTATTTTTGCGTAATTAACTTTCTTATTATTGTGTTTAAGGGCATGGTTTCAAATAGAAAATTGCTCAGCATCGTCGAAAAACACTGCATCAACAAATTGCAGAACGATAGAAGGCACGCGAAGGATTTTACGGCTTTCTGAAAAACCGCACAAATTCGACGGGTTTTTAAGTTTCGGTTTGCCATCCGAGCGCATCTCCGCCCCGATGGTACCGCGACCCGTGGAGAGATAGTGCATCCAACCTCTGCTGCGCTGTCATCGCGCGACGCAGCAGAGGCTGGTTGCACTATCTCTCCACGGGTCGCGGTACCATCGGGGCGGAGATGCGCTCGGATGGCAAACCGAAACTTAAAACCCGTCGAATTTGTGCGGTTTTTCAGAAAGCCGTAAAATCCTTCGCGTGCCTTCTATCGTTCTGCAATTTGTTGATGCAGTGTTTTTCGACGATGCTGAGCAATTTTCTATTTGAAACCATGCCCTTAAACACAATAATAAGAAAGTTAATTACGCAAAAATAATTAACAACTTAATTATCCCGAACTTTAATAATTTTCCTAAATAGGCCCTTGGCTCAGGACCAAAACGCCACAAGCCGTTTTTCGTTGCGATGAGTAGTTTTCGCAGGAGCGATTTGGCATGAGTTCTCTGAAACACCCTGTATATAAATGATATCTAATTAGATTAAATATATAATTTAGTCTGCTCTCCAGTGTTACGTAACACACGGTTCCTCTCTAACTTTGACAAACTCATTCGGGTGGGGAACGTTAGAATGGCGCGGGTCACACCTAGGAAAGGTAGCGATTCATCGCCGACAGGCTAAAAGCCCATTTTAGGTGCGTAAGCAACTGTGCTCATGTTTATCACTCCCCGTTTCCTCCTTCAAATGCTCACGAACACCTTACGAATCAGAGCTGCTAGGATTGACACTCGTCAAGCAACGGAAACGATGTCCATGTAAATGTTTAAAGCAGGTGCATTTTATGCTCCTCAATATTAAGTTGGAGTAAAATGCCCAAAAGCGCGAATGTCATGTTTGTGCTAAGTGTCGCGCTTGTAGCAGACTAGCAGGGTGGCCCTACTCGTGAAGTTTACGTATTTTGACAGTATGTGCGCGCGTTCAACGCTATGCACGGCACAAAATAATACGAAGGCGATTTATATTTTCCTTGTCTGCGGATGATTGCTGAACGCAGGTGCGCTGGTGGAGTTTTGATCCTTGAAAAATGAGTTTATAGTACATTTCGAGCCCGGGCTTTGCTGTTCACCACACGGTTACAGCGCAACGAAAACTACCAAAGAATAATAATAATAATCTCTTCACATATGATACAAGAAAAAAATAACAAAATGCTGCGGCAGCATCTTGACGGACGTCCGAGCCCCCGGATAAGTTTCCAGGTAAGCAAACGGCACCAAGCGTTCTAAATTCGAACCTGATTGTTCACTCTCGGGCTAGATCGCGCTTCAGCATCAAAAATTTCGGTCGCGCGCTTGCATAATGTCGCGATATAAAAAGAAAGCATTAAAAAACTATTTAATAGAACGATCTCATCTGCAGGCAGTGAGACTGCCGCAATGCATTGAGGGAACGTTAGTCTTTCTGCACGTGTGACAACCTCGATGGAGCTCTGCACGTGGGGAGCACGAGGCAGCACGAGCCCTTTCGTGCACTGCCTCCTGTGTACTCAAGTTATGGCTGCGTCACGCATGCGCCGAACGCTTGGGGAGATCGGTCTATTACTTCAGCCAGCGTGATTCCATCGATATCTACTTCTTTTAAAAATACATCGTATCGTTGGACACCTGTTAAACGTTCTGTGTTTATCTGTATCTCATCTACCGGGTGGCCCAGATGTCTCCCCGGGACTTAAAAAATATAGCAAAAATTCCGATCTGTAAGTTACAACATTGTAATTTACCCGAGTTCGGCCTTTGGTGGATATATTTAAAAATGTAAAAAAAATAACTTGCCTCAGTCAAAAGTTACAAAGAAAAATCGTAAATCCCTATGTATTCCTATAAAAAAAAAATAAAAAGGTGAAAAAACAACAACAGCGTTGTTTTGGGGGAAAATGTGGAAGGGAAAGAAAGGGTTCTTCTCACCTTGCTATCGTTCTCTGTTTCTGTCTATCAAACGTTAGAGTGGCCCACAAGAACGTTTTCTAGCTTTAAAAGAAAAATAGAACTTCTTTTCTTTTTTTTTTTGTAAATTTTGACTTTGGCAAGCCTTTTCTTTGATATATTCAAAAACTAGATCCACCAGCTAGACGAAGTTATGGGGTAAATTACAGTGTCGTAGCTTAAAAATTCACATTTCACGCGACTAAGTAAAAAGAAAAAAAGAAAAAAAACAAAAAACAACAAGGGCGCCGCGGCCCACGTTGGAGTGCCCCAAAGCTTTGTGTCTGGGACTGACCAGTGGCCCCGAGCGCAATCCGAAGAGAGGAGGAAAGCGCGTGTACAGCGGTTGGTGCACCCTCTCCCCTAGCATTGACTGCATCGCCACAAAAAGCTGACCGCTTTTTTGTTTTTTTTATAGGAAAGTGTAGACACGAGCGCGGCGTAGCGCAACGCCGCTCCATCCACGGAGCCCGGATGACAATTTAGGCCTAGCGACGAGTACGGAGAAGCGCACGCCGCGACGAGTACAGAGCCCCGGCTGCCTCACGCGGCGACGGCCCGCCGGAGCGCGCACGACGCCGCTCCGTTCATATACCTCCCGGAAGCCCACGGAGGCCCCGATGACAATTTAGGCATAGCGACGAGTACGGAGAAGCGCCCGCCGCGACGTGTACGGAGACCCGGCTGCCTCGCGCGGCGACGGCCCGCCGGAGCGCGCACGACGCCGCTCCGTTCATATACCTCCCGGAAGCCCACGGAGCCCCGATGACAATTTAGGCCTAGCGACGAGTACGGAGAAGCGCACGCCGCGACGAGTACGGAGCCCCGGCCGCCTCACGCGGCGACGGCCCGCCGGAGCGCGCACGACGCCGCTCCGTTCATATACCTCCCGAAAGCCCACGGAGCACCCGATGACAATTTAGGCCTCGCAACGAGTACGGTGAAGCACACGCCGCGACGAGTACGGAGCCCCGGCCGCCTCACGCGGCGACGGCCCGACGGAGCGCGCACGACGCCGCTCCGTTCATATACCTCCCGGAAGCCCACGGAGCCCCGATGACAAATTAGGCCTAGCGACGAGTACGGAGAAGCGCACGCCGCGAGGAGTACGGAGACCCGGCTGCCTCACGCGGCGACGGCCCGCGGGAGCGCGCACGACGCCGCTCCATTTCTATACCTCCCGGAAGCCCCGCCCACCAGCTCCCGCACGACGCCGCTCCATTCATATACCTCCCGGAAGCCCCGCCCACCAGCCCCGCCCCCAGGAGGAGGCCCCGCCCCCTCAGGAGGCTCCGCCTTATTACAGGCCAGCG
>JAZHYW010023812.1:0-25289 GCA_037355805.1 Ixodes ricinus
AGGAAATGTCACACAGACACGTTGTTTGTGGTGGTAAGCGTCTGGTGTGCCCACATGGCCAACATGGCTCTGAAGGGGCTGGCCTTTTATTAGATTTATGCAACTTTATAGGTGGCGCTAGGAGCCGTGCAAACAATACATAACACGCCCTTTTTCGTTTAAGCACAAAAGAAAAACAAACACCGCCAAGATGTTATGGAAGTTCAGTCTCGGTATCTTGCCGGTTTCCGTATGGTTCGTCCTGAACGTGTCACACCTGGTCGAGCCTGACCAGTTCTTGGATCCTGGACACCTTGTTGTACGGTGCTATTTTCCTCGGTTGTTCTGGGTCTGGGTTCGTCAGGAAAGTACTCTCTGCTGAGCAGCAGTCATCTTCAGCCCTTGGAGTGCGGGGTCTGAGGTGATAGCGGTTCCTGACGTAGACACCGCCGCTAGGAGTTTGCACTGTATGGCGCCTCGGTTCGGGTCCAACTTGTATCACGACTGCCTTTTGCCAGGTAATCTTGTGCCTCAACCAAACTGGCTGGTCCTTAGCGAGAGTCGAGAGAGCCTGGGTGTGGCAGTCTCCATACTTGTGCTGTTTCTGCTGTCTCTGTTTGAGAAGCTTCTTGTGAGCTTAGGTAGGAAACATCGGTTCCAAGCTTTGAGGTAGGGCAGGGATGAATGTCCTTAGCTTCCTGCCCATCAGTAGCTCTGCTGGAGAAACAGATCCGATGCTAGAGGTGGAGCGATAGTTGAGGAGGACCACAGCAAGATCCTTACCATCGCTGAGCGACTTAGTGAGCATGGATTTAACAGTCTGTATTGTTGGCTCCACTTGACCATTGGATCTGGGGTACAGTGGCGATGATGGCTTATGAACGATGTCCCATTCTTGCACGAATGCTGTGAATGCTGCTGAGTCAAAAGGAGGTCCCTGGTCAGAGATGAGTACGTTAGGGATTCCAAACCGTGCAAAGGCGTCCTTTATAACCGAAATTAGCGCTCTTGCTGTCGTCGTCTCCATCTGTTTTACTTCCACAAACTTTGAGAAGTAGTCCACAATGAGGATATAGGTGCTCCCTTGACAATGAAAAAGTCCATTGCTAGTTTTTCCCATGGGCGAACTGGGAGATCTCGGTCAAGCAGTCTTTGGTGGGGGTTCGCCCTCTGGTTGGACTGGCAGATGTCGCAGCTTGCGATGAGAGTCTCGATGTCTTTGCTGAGAGTAGGCCAATACACACTCTGGCTTGCTACTCCTTTTCACGCCACGATGCCACGATGTGCCTGGTGGAGTTTTTGAAGTATTTCGTCCTGGTGGGTTGCTGGAATGATCAACCGCTGCCCGTAGCACACAAAGCCGTCAGTGGTGTACAATTCATGTCTGATGTGAAAGTATGGTCTTGCTGCTGGGTTGACATCAGAGATCCTGGCAGGCCATCCCTCTTTGATGTATTTGCTTAGTTGCTGAAGGACTGGATCATGATTTGTCGCCTGTTGGATCTGCTTGAGCTTCGTTGGCGTCCCTTGGACAAGGCTTGACACCGAAAGACCTGAGTCATGGTATGCAGTTTCCATCGTGAATAATGGGTTTGGTGACCTCAACATTGCGTCGGCAACTGCGAGTTGCTTTCCATGAACATAGACGTGTTTGGTGCTGTAACCCTTCAGCCGAAGCATCAGCTTCTGTAGTTTTGGAGACATCGTGGTCAGGTCCTTGCTCTGCAATCCTACTAGTGGTTTGTGGTCTGTTTCAACAGTCACAGATCGACCAAATGTGTAGTAGTGAAATCGTTCACATGCGAACACCACAGCCAAGAGTTCTTTTTCTATCTGAGCGTAACGCTGTTGAGCTGAAGTTAGCGCTCTTGTAGCCAAACCGACCCCATGCCGTAGGAACTGGCATCAGTTGAGATTGTGATTGGCTTTGCTTGATCAAAGTAGCAAAGCACAGGTGCAGCTCCCAGTTTGGTCTTGATCAAGTTGAAAGTCTCCGTGTGCTGGGTTGTCCACTGCCATGCTATATCCGCCTTGAGGAGTTCACGAAGAGGTGCTGTGGTTGCAGAGAAGTTGGGAATGAACTTTGTCAAGTAGGTTACCATCCCCAAGAACCTCTGGAGCTCTGCTTTGTTAGTGGGAGTTGACATGGCTTCGACTGCCTTCACTTAGGCTGGATCTGGGGCCAATCCGTCAGACGAGAGCTGGTGTCCAAGGTATGTTATGGCTGTAAGTCCTAGCCTGAGCTTGGCTTTGTTAAGTTTTAGGTTGTGCTCTCCGGCTGTAGTCATGACCTGTCTCAGGTGTTCGTTCTGTTCTTCTGGAGTCTTGGATGCTACCAGAATGTCATCAAAGTAGGGTTTGACGATGACTTGGCCTTCAGCACCTTGTCAATTGCCTGTTGGAACAGCTCAGGAGCCGTGGCAAGCCCAAACGGTACTCGAAGAAAGCGATAGCGACCCCATAGTGTTGCAAATGTGCAAAGCCAGGAGCTTGGCTCGTCGAGAGTAAGTTGCCAAAAAGCACTCTTAGCATCAAGAACGGAAAACACAGTTGAGCCACTCAGGCTTGCAGAGTTCCTCGGGGATTGGTGTCTGGTAGTGTTGTCTCTTCAGCGCTGCATTGAGATTCCTGGGATCGAGGCAGAAACAGACACTTACATGTTTTTTCGTGACGACCACAATGGGATGAAAACATTCTGCGTATTCCGTGACCGGGGGGATGATGTTGCTTGCCTCCATTCGCTTTAACTCTGCTTTAACCTTGTTTTCCAGATCACTAGGCACTCTACGAGGAGCTGAAACAGTTGGTTGTGCGTCCTCACGTAGATGAATGCTGTATTTTCCCGGTAGTTGACCTATACCTGTGAATAGGTCTGGAAATTCTTTCAGTACCCTTCATACTGTTTTGGCTGTGTTGGATCAGTTGCTCGTGAGGTTTCTTCAAGCTACTTCACTCTAGAAATTAGGTTGAGTGTGGTGCACGCAGCAGCTCCCAAGATTGGATTGAATGGTTTGTCAACCAAAGGAACCTCGGAGTAGATGGTCTTTGTTCTTCTCGATGCGCCACGGACTCCCGATGTCATCAGCGAGAAGGCTCGGTGAGGTTTGGGGTAGATATATATTTATATACAGGGAATCACGATACAGCAACTTTTACGAAGCAGGAATGGAACTTTCTGGCCGCCCCGCGGACTCTCTCCGCGGCTACTCGAGGTGAGGCCTGCCCACCTAGCTCCGGACAAGAACCCCTTTTCCAGCCAAGACCACGCTTAAATACCAGCGCATACGCGCTGCTTACAATCCCCAAAATGAAAGAACATAGAAAGAAGCTCCGAACACTGACATCACTTTTCTCCAGCGCCATTCGTCAGAACTGACATCATTTCTACAGAGGCTTTGCTATTCGCCAAAACTGACATCACTCCTTCAGAGGCTTTGCCATTCGTCGGTT
Organism: Ixodes ricinus; assembly: GCA_037355805.1. NCBI lineage: Eukaryota > Metazoa > Arthropoda > Arachnida > Ixodida > Ixodidae > Ixodes > Ixodes ricinus. The sequence goes on from JAZHYW010023812.1 coordinate 3,430, forward strand.
CTGATGTCAGGTCTTTCACAACTCTCATACAACCTTGGCACTCCGGTATGCAATGCTGCTCGCCCATCCATCGGAGCACGGAGAGGAAACATGATACCCCAGCCAGCTTTCCGCCGGGGCTCCGTCCCAAGGGCAATCTCGAGCACGTCAAGAAAGCGATAAACAATGGCGCCAGACCTCACACTCGGGTTGCACTCCTTGTTGTTCACCGTGTAGTGGAGCTCACATTCACTGTCTAGTGGAAGCTGTTGTCCACTGTATGTCGCAACTCTTGCAGTCTGGTTTGTTCGACCAATGTTTGATCACTTCCATAGGAATAATGTTTACGTCCAAGCCCGTGTCAAGCTTGAAAGTAAGTTTATGTCCACTTACGTCATCTGTTTCGCCCCACTTTGTCGAGTGTGCGCCGGGATCGGAGTCAGATATGCTGTCGAGGAAGAACTCTTTATGAGAGTTTTGTGGTGGGTCCTCTTGCAGCAGTCCTACTCGTGGAGGAGGTGGTACGTTTGGTCGCTGCTGTTGCTTGCAAAGGCTTGCGAAGTGACCAAATTTGCCGCAGCTGTAGCAGTTCCGGCCATAAGCTGAGCACTGGCGGGGAGAATGTGTCGTCCCGCAGCGCGAGACATTTTGCGTTGAGGCATTCTGGTTATTTGATGAGCTTGGGGAGTCCTCTTGACATCTTGTGGACGGCCGAGTTGCCTTGGCGTTTTCTGACTGTACTTGCGAATGGCATTCACTTCTGGTTCCGGATCACTCGGTGTAAGCTCTTTCACGGGCTTCTTAGAAATTTCCGCTGCCTTGCACGCAGAAATGATCTTGTTCAACGAGAGATTTCGCTCCCGAAAGATGCGCTCCCTCAGAGCTGCGTCACGAATTCCGACAACTATGCGGTTGCCGACGAGTCGATCGCACTTGTCAGCGAAATGGCACCTCTGCGCCTGACGGCAAAACTCGGTCACGAAGTCGTCAATCCTCTGGCCTGGCGCCTGAACCATCGAGTTGAAGAGCGCCGCCGCTTGGATGACGTTCTTGTAGGGTTGGTAGAGCTCGTCAAAGTTGTCCAGCATGTACTCGACTGGATCTCCGGTGTCGTCCGCCGTCGCTCCCACTGGTTGCGGGGGAACGTAGTCGCGATGCGTCGTGCCTGTGGGCCAAGCACATGAAACAACAAAGCCTTCCGTGCTGGTTTAGGCTTAGCCGTGTATTCGCAGGCAGCCTCGTATATCTTGAAGGATTCTCGCCATTCTTCCCACGCTGTTCGGGGGTCGTCGCCTGGCTCGAAGTGCGCCGGAGGTTGAATAAACGCACTTGCCATGATTTTAGGTCGCGCGGGTCACTTCTGACACCATGATATCTTGTGTTCCGTTAGGAAATGTCACACAGACACGTTGTTTGTGGTGGTAAGCGTCTGGCGTGCCCACATGGCCAACATGGCTGCTCTGAAGGGGCTGGCCTTTTATTATAGCATCTTCGATCAACTCGCACCGGAATCGCCCTGAAAGCTGCACAGTGCACAGCGCTCATCGGTCGTGCAGCGCGAAGTCGGGGCAACATCGAGGACAAATTGCGCCGCGCCGGTGCACCGCGGCGAGCTCCACCTTGCGTCACTTCGAGTTTTGTTAGTTTTTCTTGCGTAGGTCAGCGCGCGGTGCCCATCTGCTGTCAATGTCTCTTATTTTCTTACTCGCGGATTTGACGGTCCCACACAAATGAACGTCGTGGACGTGATTGTTGATGGGGTCACGAAGCGGGCGACAATTCCATATGTATATGTTGGCCACCATTGTTGGTTCAAGAAAGAGAAACACCAGATAACAGCCGTACCTCGCTGTCATCGAAACACTTCGCGACGCTTTCCACGATGTTCATATCTTTCAGGCTCTCCTTGCCACCGCAGCAATCGCCGGTAATCGCGGCTATGGTAAGAAGCTCGTCGTCTCGCCCTCTGAAGAGCTGAGGAATTCATCTAGTGCAGCTGCGAGGCGTGTTCGTTTTTGCAAGATCGCTATCTCGATAGTCTGCGCGTCTGCTGCTCGCGCCATCTTCTCGATTCCCACTTCTGACCGCAATGCCTGATGGAACTGCACCCCGGCGCACCGTCGATTTTCTTGGTGCGCGTTGCGGCAGCGAAAAGCCGCACCGGGAGGGTGCGCTTCGTTGATCGAGGACGTCCGGTGCTCACCGGTGCACTTGATCGAAGATGAAGGGGCGCACCTCGGTGCACCGGTGCGCACCGGTGCGGATGATCGAGGATGCTATTAGATATATGCAACATTATAGGTGGTGCTAGGAGCCGTACAAACAATACATAACAATTACGATTGCCTGTGCAGCGGACAGTAACAAGAGGATTGAAACCGGTTGTTAGGCTCCCCCTCGTAAGCAGTCAGAGGTTTGTGAGCTAGGCTTCATTGCCTTTGAGTTGGTGCGAGTGGATGTTTCAATGACGCTGCATGTGTGCCCATTCGTTCACCGAATTCGGTTTTTATGTGATGACAGCGCATTAGCCTGGAGAGTGGTTTAACTCAGAACGTCATCGCCTTCTTTTCACCTACCTACTCTTCACTCCTTTCCCTTCTCTTGCAGAGCAATCTTTAGACAGGAGCACATGCAATGAGCTCACACCCTTCAGACCAGTGCATCCGCGCGATAAAGAGGGCAGAATGGCACGCCATCGCTTCACGGGTGCCCCTCGACACTGGTTGAGTGTCGAGCTTAACGTTCTGGAGTCCTGGGCTCAATACTGCTTGAGGGAAATTAAGAATATCGCTCTTTCTCTTCAATTCATTCACTTATTGCTCTCAACTGAGTGCGGTTTGCGGTAGGGATCAGAAGTTCACGGGGAGCGCTAAAAATTCAGTCTGATTTTTAAAAGCCGCAGAGTTGTAGAAAAATGAAATCCCACTAAAAGATTTAAAACGAGAAAAACCTAGCATGACTAGAAACGGCGTTAATGTTAAGCCCGATTCATGTGCTTGTGTTTTCGGATCTGTGACGTTGGGCACCGCAGCTTCTACCACGCTTATTGCTGCCGCACAAGCGACGTGACAACATCAAAATCGAAAGCAAAATCGCACCATGTAAAACGGGCGTAACACGACAAACGTAAACACAACTGATATACACCCGTCCAGGCGTTGATACCCAACATGCAGAATAAATGGACGAATATGGCTGAACCGTTTGAATCTGGCGGCGTATTACACGACCTAGCCCTAACCGCCTTTCACGTTACATCCTGGCCGAAGCTGACATCACGAGCCAATCCAGGTCTGTCCCGCTCTCTACTCTACCACCGCACGTGACTACACATTCCGCGTGTCGCGGCGATTTCCCTGAAGGTCACTTGAGACTCATACGGCTTTTGGATTGGCTCCGGTAGCTCGAAGCATCCGCTGCGGCCGGACGTATGCTCGACACCGCGGGGAGTGGTAGGCCGGACCAACTTGAATAGGGGGAGACCTGTTTACTGAACGGTGGCTAAGCGCCGGCTTAGGAGTACGCGCGTTCCTCACGAGCGCTCGTGGTGGCGCTCGGAGCTCCCCTACTCCTGCCCTACTCTTCCCTACCGGATCCAGTCCGGGAGTCCTTCGGGAACACCGGGGCGAGGTGGATACGCCGGTGAAATTTGTGTGGTGCGAGATGAAAGTTTACGTTTGAACTCTAATAGCGGGGAAATGGAACACTGTTGCGTGCCGCTGTGTACCTCGCGCGGCAAAAAAACAATGGAATTTAATTTCACGAATTTCCATCATCGAGTCTCCGCGAAGAATGGATCACAAGAATCTCAAAAACGGGCAAGTGCCGTTTTTTTTTTAGAGCGCAGCTCTTAGGCGCCTGGTTCCGGCTTGAGCGGCGTCGCCGTCGCCGTCGGCGTAACCGCGCGGTGCATGATGGGTAAATTTCCCCGCTAAATCTAGCGGAAAAGTTTCCCGCTAAATCTAGTGGAAAATTTTGCCCGCTAAATCTAGCGGAAAGTTTTCCCCGCTAAATCTAGCGGGAAATTTTCCCCGCTAAATCTAGCAAAAAATTTTCCCCGCTAAATTTAGCGGAAAATTTTCCCCGCTAAATCTAGCGGAAAATTTTCCCCGCTAAATTAAGCGGAAAATTTTCCCCGCTAAATCTAGCGGAAAATTTTCCCCGCTAAATTTAGCGGAAAATTTTCCCCGCTAAATTTAGCGGGGAAAATATCCTATGCTCGCTGCATTTCACAACAGATGACTATAAAGAAAATGTGAAAATAAAACAAGCTCCAAACGAAAGTGGTGCCAACGGCGTTCGAGAATTATCTGATCCACAAACAGTGCAATTCAAAGCATAATAGGAAACCTCTGGCGACACGTCTGGCTCCCGCACCACCCCCGCACGAACGAAGAAGGTATGCATTCAATTTCTTTTTTGAATGTAACTCATATCGCAGAATATTTGCAACAGTTATACATGACGACACTAGGATTGCATCTGCTACGGACGTCGAGCCCAGTGAACAAGAGGAATGCTGCCTTGGAGGGGCCGAGGTGGAGCCGATGGACCTCTCGATACTGCGATTACAGCAAAGTCAGAGTGCAACTGATGACGATAAGCCCAAGTCATCGCGACATATCTCCGTCCAGACTAACATGATTGGAAAGAGGATAGAGGTGTGCCGTATAAAAATGGACACGCTAACCAGAAAGTGCAAGAAGCAACAAATAGCTATGAAAAAACCTAATGGTAGAGTCGCCACCCTGAAAAAAAATCTCTGAACTACTTCGAGAAAACAACGTCACCACTCTGTTGGTAAGATTATTATTTTGTTTTCGTTTCCTTGTAAGGTACATGGGGTTGTTATTTCAAAGTATGACAGCTGAGGGAAACAAGAGGGCCGTGTTTCTTCAGCAACAGCTGAGAAACATTCGATCGAAAAAGCCCAGATGGGCAGAAGAGACAATAAGGTATTGCATAGTGTGGTATGCAAAGTCGCCCTCAGCGTACAGGCTTGTTCGCGCCTCAGGACTCCTCAAATCTCCAAGCCGATCCACTTTGAAACGGTACCGCGGAGCCAGAGATGAGAAAATTACTTTCAAAAAGTAATTAAATTACACTACAAATTACTTTTATGGAAACTGCAAAAATGTAATTAAATTACATTGCAAATTACCGCAGACTAACGGTAATGACATTACATTACAATTAATTTCCAATTCATTACTTTGAAATTACTTTGACATTACTTCTGAATACCTTGAGGCAGTAATTCGCGCTCATTTTATTTACCGTATGCACCAACACAGTGTTTACAAAACAAGCCCTCGTTTGCCCAGACAGCGCGTGTGCAGGAACCAGATCCGGGATAAGCGAGGCGCTGCGCATGCGCAGTGTCGACAGCAGCGCCACCGCAGTGATGTCACGTCAAAGAACTGAGTTGGTCTATATGTACCAAAACTCAAATCTTTCTGTTTACACCGCAACAACCTCACGTGTCTCAAAGTGAACCATTCTGGATAGTGGTTTTGCTGGCTCACATGACATAAGTGTTAAACATGATGAATAGCTTCTTTAAATCTGACTCAGAAAGACAGTCAACTCAAAGGTTTCGCTGTTCATTCAACGGTAAAGGTTCTTACTAAAAGGGTGATATGTTTTCGCCTTCCTGATTTACAAGTTGTAGTCCGAGTCAGTTTGTTAAGTCGGGCAATGGCAGCTCGGTTCTTACAAGGAGTCGTCACGTGAAACGTTTCCCTTCTGCCTCGGAGGCAATCTAATTCTATTCTCCCGGGAGCACTAAACTCGGCGATACCTTTTCTTGGCAATACAGTGGAGAGAAAGAAAGCCCGCGCACAGCTTTACTCGGCGCTCAAAATGGGAGAGGGAACGCGTGCATGTACTCTCCACTGCATTGCCAAGAGAAGTTGTTGCCGAGTATAGTTGACCTATTCTCGGTCATTCCTTTCAAGGAGCATTTTTCGGAAACACCCGAAGAGTCCAAGCTTTTGCGCATTCTCACACAAAGGGCCCGGATAATTCCTAAGCAGAAGTGTCGCCAGTTGGGGAATGGCGCGAGCTTCCCTAAATTGTGTACTTTCCTAACAAACAGGGGGCGATATCTGTATACAGGCTTATTCCCGAATTAACCTCCCAAGGGAAGGCAGTGAGGCATACCGCGAGCGGCACCTGCTTTGCTCGAGGACGCACGAAACGTTCTGTGGCTTTGACAAGGCATTTGGAATTAACTGTTTATTCCGGTCGTTTGTTGTTCACGATGGTCGAAGCTTACGGTTTCACCTTGCTTGACGAAAGGACAAGACTGGGGACCTGTTTGTCCTGTCCTCTCAGGTTTTAAATTATGTTTAACTCACTGGTGATATGCCCGTCGCCTTGAAGCCTATGAGCCGTTCATCATCCCTAAGCTGACGCACTGTCAGCTTAGGAATGAACGGTGGAAGCTACGTGTTTGTTGGAGCAGTCACAGGTCTATCGTTCGCCACGTAACCACGCTCTCATTCATACCCTTGCGCAGAGAAAGGGACGGGACACGTGATTAAAAGAAGGTGTTTGGTTGGTTTTGGTTAGCTTACAGCTCCCACAGCACTGTCAGGTTAGGGATGAACGAAGTATAGTATCGTCGTGATGACGTGACGCCGTGAATCTCTCATGCCTGGAGTTCGCAAGTCGTTGCTTCCAGCGATGTCTACACGCAAGCTTTTCTCCTTCGCCTTTCCAGCACTCCCTTGTGCGTCTGTCCAGCTCTTCGTACAAGGCTTCGCGCTCAGGTTGTCGTCGATTACTTCCTCTGATGCTCTTTCACAACATTTCACGATGCAAAATAATTTTTTCCTTCTTCCTTAAACCTTGTAACCGAATTTCCTACTTTAGGACAAAAGTAATTTTTCAAAAGTAATGAGCAATTTCCTTGAAATTACTGCCTGAAAGTAGTTCCTTATATTACTAAATTACTAGACTAGAGAAGTAAATCATTACATTACTCATTACTTCCAAATTAAATTAATTTCTGTAATTCCATTGCAGTAATGTCATTACTGCCATCTCTGCTCGAAGCCTGCTCAGGCGCAGTGGTTACTTCACTTATCAAACAGAGACTCCAAAAGGAAGCCCGGATTCACAAATGTGAACAGGTTAGCACGCATGCCCGAATACTGAGAACGACCTTTCTTAATATTATCACCTTTTTTTTCTTTTCCTCCTGTGAGCAGGCGCGCTCAGGCTCTTTGGTATTGGATGAGATGTCTATCCGTCCTTCGACGTTTTACCAACGCCAAGCACATGGGGTATACGGCCTTGTTTCCGAAGAATGCGCAGAGAGCGGTGAAATGGAAGTCGCCACACACCTGTTTTGTTTTGTGTTTGTGGGGCTATGAACACACTACAGGTAATATACACACACACACACACACACACACACACACACACACACACACACACACACACACACACACACACACACACACACACACACACACACACACACACACACACACACACACACACACACACACACACACACACACACACACACACACACATATATATATATATATATATATATATATATATATACAACGGGCATGGTGGCGGGGGGCCGAAGGCGTGGGTATAACTGAGAAGGAAAGCAAAACCCTTGATGAAAACAGCAACAACGGACGATTTATTCTTCGACGTTTCGGCCGGAGTCCGGCCTTCGTCAGGAAGGCCGGACTCCGGCCGAAACGTCGAAGAATAAATCGTCCGTTGTTGCTGTTTTCATCAAAGGTTTTGCTTTTCTTCTCAGTTATATATATATATATATATACATATATTTTCTTTGCATAAGACGTTGATTTGATTTTTTTGTCACATAGGCTGCCTGTAGGGTATTTATTCACGCGGGCGTTGACGGAAACACAGCTGCACCAGATCACCATGTCTGTTTTAAGAAGTATAAAGCAGGCAGGGTTCGTAGTCGTACGAGTCGTCGCAGACAACCACGCAACTAACAGGAAGCTGTTCTCGATGCTTTCCAACGGCTTGATCCTCCCATGTTCGAGTACGTGATTGTTTTCGTCGAAATATTATTATTTTGAGATGTGCGCAGTGTACTAATCCTGTATTTGTGACGCACCAGGTATCCCCTCGACGCAACGCGGTGGCTGTTCTTTTCTCTCGATTACTGCCACATAATCAAAAACGTAAGATCACAGTTCCTGGCACAAACTCGCCGGTTCATGAACGAAGGAAAAGCAATTGACCCAAAGTGCTTTCGGAGCATTCTGGACATCCAGCAGAAGCAAAAGGGCTTCAAACTAGTGAGGAACATGACGAGAAAACATCTGTATCCCACGAGCTTCAAGAAGATGAACGCGAAGCGCGCCGTGGACATCTTCAAGCCAGAGGTATCCAAATGTTTTGATGTTTTAAAATTAAAGTGTGAAGTGTATGTTTCTTAAATGCGGTGAGCGCTTGAATTAATATTTTGTGTTCAATGTAGTATTTCCTCAACAAAAATGCACGTTTTATCTCAAAACGAAAAAGAAAAAAAAATCTTTATATTCAATACACAGATGCTTTTTTAAGCTGAATGCTATTTAAAAGTTTATTCTATTGTTTTTCAGGTGACGTCGGTGCTGAGGTCCCTGGATGAATATATGGCCAGCGCCTGGGGATCTACGGATTTGAGGACAGCGAACCGACCATCGAGTTTCTTGAAACCTTCTTCAAGTGGTTTACCCTACATAACATCAAGAGTGCAACATTTCACGTATTCAGTAGAGATGCCAACAGCGATGCCGTTCTACTCAGCCGATGACGAAAGTTTGCATAAAGGTCTTCATTAAGTGTCATGCAACATTGCTTATGCCACACGTTTTGTACTTTAAGGCTATCTTGGCTCGAGAACACGTTCCTCGGGTATGTGAACAACTGGAAGTGGACGGCTCCGTCAGTCGCATTTCTAACGCCCGAGACTCACGAAGCCTTGGCAGTCACAACGCTGTCTACTGTGCTGTGCACACGTCACTTGTTGGACCAGGGCTTCAAGTACGTTTCAACGTTCAAGTTCTTGTTGGAGTAGAGTCGCTCTTTTCTGCGGTAAGGCAGCTGAACGGCTCCAACGACCGAACGGACACCTACGGTGCCCTGTCCTCTCTGCACAAAATTCTTGTTACCGGGATAGTGAAGCCGTCCCCTCACGCAAACACTCAACACTCGGAGTTCGAAATTGGTGCGCTGCTGCAAAAGCCAGCACTGCAGCCTGGTCCTTCGCCTCGAAATCTGGAAAAGATATTGCAACCCTTCCTAAAGGAACTTCAGTCGTTTCCAGGTAAGAAACCATTTTATTGTTGAAAAAAGAACTAAAACTAGGGAAAGAAAAACAACAAAAAAAACAACGCAAAAGCTATTTTTTTATAGGTTTTCCAGCTCCAGGACTGCAAACTAGCACGCTAGCACTCATCGGAGGGTTCATCGCGAGGACGGGTGAAGACAATATTGCCTGCGACGGGTGCCTGCACCAGCTGAAGTTCCCCCCGACACAACAGCGCAACCGTTGCGATAGTACACGACCTGGACCGCGGGGGGCTGCGCTATCCCAGCCCCCGCTTCGTCAACTTTTTGAGAACGCTCGAGAGCGCTGCCAATTCTGCCCAGACGGAGTTATTAGTGCTGAGGAAGCCACTGCTGACGTTTATTCAAAATGCTCTGCCGGCAATTGCGAGCAACCCACTATTTGCCTGTGAGGTCAACGGCTCACAAGATCACAGAACCGCCCTGGCAACACTCGTCGTAAGGAAGTTCACGAAGCCTTTTTTGACAAACATCGCATCAAACATCACAGAGGAGCTCCAGGCAAAAAAAGTCATAAAAGAAAAACCAACTTCCCGAAAGGTTCTGAAGGTGTAGGAATTCTACGAGAAGCATGCTGAATGCTGGGCTAGTTGGTATTGGTCTTGGGTTGCCAAAGGCATGGTGGCACTTATTAGACGAGGACAACAGAAAGGAAGACGACAAACACGAGCGCCAGCGCTCGTGTTTGTCGTCTTCCTTTCTGTTGTCCTCGTCTAATAAGCGCCACCATGCCTTTGGCAACCCAAGAGAAGCATGCATAGGAGTTTTTGTAATTAGTGCAAAAAATGTTGTATATCTACCTATATATTACTGCGTGAATCCAATAGAAGGAAATTTGTACGCTCATAAACATCAGTGTTAAATAATTACATTGTTTACTAGACGCCTGTAAGACAAAATCACAGGTTTCAGTATCGCACCGTGACTCACGCAGCCTTCCCCATTCAAAACGATATGGCTCTGCGATATGGGGGCTTTGCGCGCCGCCTCGTAGCCGGAACATCAACTAGAGCTCCAGTAGCTCTCCCATAGGAAGGGCGCGCGATAGACAGGTCTCCCCCTATTCAAGTTGGTCCTGGTGGTAGGTTAGCAGAAGAGGCCGGTTCAATTCTTGTTGCTAGTTGTGTTTTGAACATCATCTCTCATAATAATCGCCGCGTGCATGGACGAACGCTTTTTTGTACTTCTGGAAGATTCGCGTTTACTCGTACCCAAAATGATTCGGCGTTCGATTCGGATGTTCAAGAAACCTAGCGGATATTGATAAGCATCCCAGCATTACCTTGCCGAGTCACTCTCCCAAATGGTCGACGCTCGAACATTCTAGGTCGAATATTCTAGATACCGAGTGTTGTAAATAAGGAGCCCTGCCTGGCCTTGCTGACTTACTAGCGAGCTGCCACGCCGACACCTGGACGCTCGCTACTGCCGCCTTCACTGCCCTTTTCTCAACGCTCGTTCTTCCTTCTGTTTCTGGCACAAGTTTGCCGATTAAACTTTCATTTTCAGTTTGACGCTTGTCGACATTTTTCCACAGGTGGCAATAAGAACGTAAAACCGAGTGTAGGTTTATGGTGCAAAGAACTCACTACAGGGGACGCGAGATTTTTTGATTACAAATGACTACGTGCGTAGCTTTTTGTTTCTCGTCAAGTGCATCCAAGAAGTTGGAAGCATGGCGGCTTCGCTTGCATAGAAGCCTTGACTAACAATACATTTCTGCAAATTGTATTGTTAGTCAAGGCTTCTTAAAGAAGGCTTGATTTAGATCCCAGACAAGTCTACGAGGACTATTCCGTGATATGAACAGCCTGAATCAACCAATAATGTTTGCAAGCTGCACTGATATTCGATGAAGCGAATTATTTGAAAACTCGATTTATAGGCATTTGAAATCGAATCGAATTACTCGGTCAATCTGTATTCGATTCCAATTCGAAACTGATGCGCCGACGGGCTTAGGGCAAAATTTCGCCCATTTCCAACTGCCGCTTCACCACACAAGCTAAGCCCAATGAGAGGCTGGGCTCGTTTACCACTTCCTAATTCGTTTCTCTATTAGAAATAAGAAAAATAAAAAAGTTTGCATACACCGTGGGGAAGTATAGTTTTCCCCAATCTTAGCGCAGCCATGAGTGGCGAAGAATACAAAAAGTAGCCATTTTTGCACGGCAATCGAATTGTTTCTATTTTTGCCAACAGCCATCGAGAGACACGCGTACGAGAAAGACGAACGGCATCAGTAACTGCAGCCGAAGCGATATTTCTAGCGATCCCCAACGGCAGTGTTCCTCCAAGGCCAGAGTGCGGAGCCGCAAGAATGACGTCTTTGTCTGCATCAGTTCCAAAAATGACTATCTTTTTCCTAGTACAACCCATGACGTAACTTTTGATGCCTAAGCATGCATGCAGCTCTTTTGAGTAATTGAATAAATTTTTTAGCAGAGTTTAGCTCATTAAGTTAGCCTTGAGTCACACTGTGTACATATGAGCACGAATCCTCAGTTAATTACAATTATTCAGAAAGAGCTCGAGTTAGTGTATTTGAATTCATGAGGCTAGAATAATGAACTTCTGTAAAGATAAAAAAAAATTTGAGGTACAATTAAGAAATTCGTGACCGAAAGGGACTGTGAGCACTTCCGTAACTGAGTTCATCTAATAAAGCTGAGACAAACTCACAAAGACCGGCTTCTGGCTGTCTTCGAGGTGTGACGTAGTAGACAAGATGAAGGAGATTCCCATCGAAGAGATGCTGTTCTTCTGAAGGTCTCCAAAGGCGTATGCTCTCCTCCTGTTTGAAGCGCCACGTCTTGCAACTTCTGCTCCGCTTGTGAGCCAAGGGCAAAGGTGTGAACGGTGACACCTTTAGCGACCAGCTCTGGGAGCAGTTCGGCGATATATGGATGCACGATTCTCTTCTCCATCTGATATAAGGATGATCGTGCCACCACTGGCCAGCATGCCGGTGGACTCCAGCTCCTGTCAAGTAAGAGTACATCTCAGGTAAACTACAACGGAAATCCGCAAATTTCTTGTCCTCTTTATTTCAAGTTTATCAACTGAAATATGCTGGTTTCTTGTTTAGAAAGTAGTATGTGCTTTCCTTAGATATGTACTGGTTATAGTCAAAAAGAGCCCTATTTATCGCGATCGCCAAACCAAAATTGAGGCTCTCAAAGGGTGGATTCTTGGAGCGGATAGGCGGCAAACCACCATTAAATTTCGCCCGGTGGCACGCTCGCTTTGCGTTTGACGCAACAGCCCCTCTTCTGACTCCAGGAGCAGACAAAACCCCGCCGTGCAAGATACGCCGCTTGTTCGCGGCATATTGGATCCCTGGAGTTTGAAGTTTACGATAGTTTCTCTTTTCTCCCCCGTTCTTCCTAGCGTTAGCGCTCTCGCAAAAGACAACGACTGACCCCAAGCTCGCGCCACCACCCGCGAGGCGCACCGTTCTTTTTGCTGGGCAGGCGTACCCGCCAGACGTATATTAAACGCTCCTTTTAAACCTTCACTGGTCTCCCATTTCCCGTGTCGAGGCGCTAACATATCAGAAGTGGGATGGACCAAGCCTGATCCAGCGGCCACGACCGAGCGCAAGTCGACTTCTGGGGCCAAGAATCGTCACAGCGGCGGCACCGACCAGCACCTCGACACGGACGAGGAAGGGCGGCGGCGGAGCGAGCGGAACCGAATACGGCAGACTGCGGCAGCGGGCCCTCCCCGACTTCCAGCAACCGTTGCGACTGGAACAGGGAGCACGAACCTTGGCGGTAGCGACGATGCAACCACGAGCCAAGATGGCGTGGCAGGTCAGGATTCGGAACGCTTCGACACCGACGCCACGGGGCAACGAATACCGCTGGCAGGCCCAGCAAACGTTCCACCAACAATCCAGACTTTGTTGTATGGACCGACAGGTGACCTCTCTGGGCTTCAGACAATTGTACAAGAGGCTGTACAAGCCGCCGTGCGAGGAGCGGTCGCGGGCATGGCTGACCTGCTTCGTCCCGCAACCCAGCACACGCACGACCCAAGACCACCAGCAGAGTCCGGTAAGCTGATACCAGTGTTCAACCCCGTCACGAATCCGGTGCAGACAGTTGAACATTGGATACGGAAAGTTGACGAACTATCGGCGATCTACTCGTGCACCGAGATACAGACGGCGTGTTTCGCGCTAACGAAGCTAGAAGGAATCGCCAAAACGTGGTACGAGGGCCTCGTCAGTGTCCAGCGTTCATGGCTTGAATGGAATCTGGAGTTAAAAAGGGCTTTTCGACCAGTCGTAAACCTACAGTGCCGACATCACGAAATGGAAGCGAGGCGAAAACTGCCGAACGAAACCGTCGAACAGTATTTCCATGAGAAGCTCAGCCTGGCACGTCTTTTTCAACTTCCGGAAGATCAGATTGGGGACTATGTCATTACAGGCATCAGTGACGAGGCGCTCGTTCGGAGCCTGAGCGTTGTCACGTTTTTTCTCCGGAGGATCTGATGAAGTGCCTTAAACGTTTGGACGACCGCCTCACCGCCGTCGGGGAAGCGTCCCACCAATCCGATGCGGCAACCGGTTCAAGGGCAGGAAAGAACAGCTCACCCAGCGACCCAAATGCCCACAAACTCCCGAAACGAAAACCGCCATTCAGCTCTAATGGTGAACCGCGATGTTTCAACTGTGATGAATACGGACATATGTCTGTAAACTGCAGTAAACCCAATAAGCGAGAACACTGTAGCGAATGTCACCGAACAGGACCTAAAACAGCTGACTGCAGATCAAGCGGCAGAGGAAGTGTGTCGGTAGAAAATCATCACATCGAAAACAAAGAACAAGTAAATCCACAAAACGAAAAGTATTTTCAAGACGCTCTCGTAGACGGGAAGTTTGTCCGAGCTTATGTTGACCTTGGAAGTCAGTGCGTTACGCTGCGCAAGGTGGATGCTGATGATTTGGGAACCAACTATAACAAGCCATCCCGTGGATGTAAGATTGGAGGCTATGGTTTCGGTCAGGTCCTACCGTGCGGAATCACGGAAGCAAGCGTCACCGTAGACCAGGCGACAGCCCGCGTTCCAGTCTACGTTGTTCCAAATGAAGCGCAAGCGATTCCTCTCCTTGTTGGACAACCGTTTACAGAGCAACCGCATGTTACCATCGTGCGAAGAAGGAACACGCTTCGCATTTTTGAAGATTGAAAAGTAAACATTTCGGCAAAATCTGCCTGGTTAGGTGAGTATTAAGAAAAGGAACTGGAAGTACTCTAACCAACTGGTTTAAATTTCCCGACGTTTCGCGGCCTGCTCGGTCGCTTGTTCACGGGTGACTTATTTGGCTGGGTGTTCGTCTTTCTCTTCTCCTTGTCGCTGCCGTTAAAATCGTCTTCTTCTTTTTGTGACCCCTCGAAGTCCGTGAATATAGCTGCTTGGTAGGGTACCGATCGACCGGTTCCAAGGTCTTTTTTTTTTTGAAGAACAAGGCAGTTCTACTCATGATGATGAACGGCTCCGACAGATTCAAATCCCTGATCTTCCACCACGCTCCCTGGTGTTATGGGCCAAGGAGTCTGTTGTGATTGCATGGAACTACGTGGGGATCATTCATCCGACGACCAAGGAGTCTGCGGCAGGACACGTCTTTGTTGACGCGCAGTTGCGGATGCAAGAAGACAACCAAGGGAACGGCCTCACCACAATTCGATTCAACAGCACCAAAACAATGACGGCGGCTACGACAGCAATCCTTCCGTGAGCAACAGCGGAGGCTCGAGAAAGAAGAAAAAGAACAAGAAGTCGCACTTGCAGCGGAAAATCAATGCGACTTTCTAATGAGACCTACCGCATTGAGGATATATCTGGCCACCAGCGGACTCAACGTTTCTACACGTCAACAGCTCCCGTCAACAAGCTGAAACGAGTCAACACATTTGATGTTGACATTGAAGAAACATCAAGTGAGGACACGTGAATTTCAGGATGGCCGAATGTTAGCGCTCTCGCAAAAGAAGACGACTGACCCCAAGCTCGCGCCACCACCCGCGTGGCGCACCGTTCTTTTTGCTGGGCAGGCGTACCCGCCAGACGTATATTAAACGCTCCTTTTAAACCTCCACTGGTCCCCCGTTTCCCGTGTCGAGGTGCTAACACTAGCGACAGGAAAGTCGGTGCTTCAGGCGGAATTGACGACTAGCCGTCCGAACGGCTGACATGGCCGGCATACGTACGCCAGCGCACTTGTCTAATGCGCAAAAGCAAAAAAAAAAAAAAAGCAGACATCAACAACATTAGCGCGTCTTTCTCTAGGACTACTTATGCATGCAACTATTTTTATGCCTAGAAATATTGTGCTTGACTTCCTGGCCACGACAGGCAAATAGAGACCTAAAAATGATGTCAATTCTCCACGAAATTTGAAAAAACTTGCAATCTGACAGAACGGTCAACAGACATTAAATAAGCTTGTTTTTGTTTTTGTTTTTTTACAGGATGTTTTACACAACTTGCACCAAACTTTATACGAAGAACGAAGCGCTCCGCGGGAGTATAACGAACTGTATGTTGTTAACAAACGTTTTGGGAATGTCCATAAAATGCTTTTTGTGAGCCTAGGTAATTAAAAAAATAGCTCACTTTTTATTTATCCGTTTAGGGGCCGAGGTTTGAATTGGAAAGTTGTAGAGCACATTAAAAAAACACTCAAATAAGGTGTTTGCCACATGATGCGCTTTGCACGCTTCTTTTAATTAGGCTAAAAAGAAAGCCCGCGAAATAGTAAAAAAATCAACCGCATCTCCACGCGGTGAATGATGTTGTTTGGGGCGAAGCTCTGGTGGTGCTTGTCTGCGTAGACGCTGAGCCGCAGCATGCCGAGCCTTTGGTTCGTTTTCACCCGTGTCAGAAAGAGAATGTGTGGTATGGAACGTGGTTATATACGCATTTGAGCATTTGACCGCAGCGCCCTCTCGTCTATAAACGTTGAGCCAATGCATGCAAAGTTTAACGCGATTATATACGCAGTTGACATTTGACCGTAGCGCCCTCTCCTGTATAGACGTTGAGCGGCTACATGCAACGTTTCATCCATGACATCCCCAGCTCTTGAGCTACTACCACATCTGAGAGCCCCTACTCGTCCCGCAGTCGTGGCCGAGTGGTTAAGGCGATGGACTAGAAATCCATTGGGGTCTCCCCGCACAGGTTCGAATCCTGTCGACTGCGCAAACATAATTTTGGCATCATTTTTTTCATCTTTTTTTTTTTTCAGCATTCTTTTTTTGCCTTACACGAGCACGTGAGCTCACAATCACGGCACGGCACGAGCACCGAGCACGAGCACGAGCATCCGACGCCGGACGGCGGACGGACATACGGACATGGCTAGCTCCTAAGGAGCTTCGCCCCTAAAAAGACCACGTGACAACCTGCTTGCGCGTCGCGCTGGCAGCGCTTTCAGACGTGCTCTGAACGAACGAAGTCCATCTTATCACTGGCGCGCAGTCAGAGACAGGGCTCCCTCCGTGTTGGGGTAGCCCCCGGGGATAACCGCGAGAACCTGCTGTCGCAAAGCCCAGTCTCGGGCAGCGCGCCAGTGAGAAGGTCGACTTTGTTCCTTGAAGGGACGTCTGAGAGCGATCCAAGTGCGAACCCTGACTGTATATATATATATGTATATACACATATATGTATACATGTATATATATATATATATATATATATATATATATATATATATATGTTTTATATTTTGCGGGCTTTTTCTTTTAGGCTCATAAAAGAAGCGTGCAAAGCGTATCAGGTAGCAAACATCTTGTCTGGGTTTTTCTCAATGGGCTCTACAACGTTCCAATTCAGACATCAGCACCTAAACGAATATATAAAAAGTGAGCTAATTATTGTGAATTCATTAAATAACTATTTACAGTAAAAACATTTCCTGCAATATCCTAAGACGCTTTCTAACAATATACCGTTGGTTTCACCCTCGGAGAGCTCTCCATTGTTTTGCTTTTTGTTAAGTTTTGTGCAAGGTATCTGTGACACCCTGTATATCGAGTGATATTTTCTATTCAAAACACATTTAAAAAAAAGATATTTACCGCTACGTTAATGCCGTATCACTAAATGTTTTTGGAGCTCGGCGGACATTCGAGGGGCAAACACCGGTCAATGTCTGGTGAGTACTTAACTAAAATTCGTTAATTAACTTTTTAATTAGTGAAAATATACACATAGTTTTAATTAGAAACTTACTGAGCGTCATCGAAAACCACTAAATGAACTCTTTTTAGAACGACTTGAAGCTCGTGGGAAACTCGGGGCGCGCCAAAGTTACCACTGGTGAAGCAGGCGTAAAGCTAGCAGTGGCGGAACGCGATAAAGATCTATAGTCCGTTGCAATCTAAGAACGAATGGCGAGGGTAAGACGGGCCGGGGAGGAGGAAGCAGAGGGAACGCTGGAGAAGAGAAGGAGGTTTCCCTCTCTTCTTCAGTGTTCTGTCTGCTTCCTCCTCCCCGGCCCGTCTTACCCTCGCCCTTCGTTCTTAGGTTGCAACGGACTATAGATCGTTATCGCGTTTCGCCACTGCAAGCCTTGCGCCTGCTTCACGAGTGGTAACTTTGGCGCGCCCCCGAGTTTTTCACGAGCTTCAAATCGTCCTAAGAAGAGTTGATTTAGTGGTTTCCCATAACGCTCAGTCAGTTTCTAATTGGAACCATAAGTTTATTTGTACTAATAAAAAGTTACTTAACGAACTTAGTTAATTACTCACTAAACTGTGACGGTTGTTCGCCCCTCGAGTATCCGCCGAGCTCAAGAAACATATAGCGAAAACGGCATTCACGTAGCGGTAAAGACGCTTTGTAAAAAATTTTGTTTCGAACAAAATATATTACCCGGTATATAACTACAGACAGATGGGTGAATATACCTATTGTACACAGTTTATTTAAAGAAAGGTTTATATTACTATATAAAATAAGATCACTTCAAATAAAGTTATGATTGCTTCGCAATAATATTATCGACCCGGGAGAGCGCCAAGTAACACCATAATTTATTCTTAGTTTGATGAATCAAATCAGCAATATACAAGGGAGTGGACATACACGTACATCTAAAAAAGACAAACAGCAGTACCTGAACACAATTTAAAAAAAAGGACATTGAATTCGATGTAGGGAGGAAAAGCTATGTGGTGGCTGCCACAAAACCTGCGTGTTATTAAGAGAAACAGTAGTCAGGTGGTGCATTCCGGCCTTCTATTGCGAAGGATAATTGATAACCGACCGTGGACAATTATGCTACACGTAATAGACAAAAATGGCCGAAACAAGGAAAAAAGTGGCTATGAGGAAGATTTTCTCAGATGCTTGTTGTCATAAAATATTTGATGACAAGGAGAGGGACATGGACACTGCGGCAGAGATGAAGTGTGTCTAGGTTCTGACTTGTGGGATCTTGATATGCTAGTATATGGAAAGTGGAAAGAATAAATGAAAAAAAGTGCTCTATATTCGACGGCTTCTACATTACTACCTAATATGACTGCTATGACAATAATATTCGCGGAGCTTACTGTAAACTCGCTGACACCTCAAAAACCCATATAAAAAACGTTTGGCTGATGGCGCTGCATTTTCGTCTTTCACCAATGTAACGGCGCCATTACAGGTAGACTGCAGCACTTTCCGTCGGACGGTGGTTGGTAGCATATTTTAATACCTAAACAAAATAAGGGCTAGCACTACAGCACTCCCGAGTGAAAAAGCGGCCACATTACGATACTAACTCAAGAAAATATTAAAGCTTGAAATGGTTTTAACAGAAACACCTAATCCGCTAACGCTTAGACTTGGAATTTGTCCCAAAGGAACTTTCTATTCTTTTGTAGAAGTGGGCACAGGGGCTGAAACATTAGAGAGGTCCGTGAAAGGGACTTCGCCACGTGATTTATTATGTCGAATACTATTACGACTTGAGACGTTTTTCTTAGTTAATGCAAGTTTGTGACGGCGCTCACCTTCTCCGGGTCATTGCAGATCCCTTCTTCGTCCAAGACCATTCCCAGGAACTAAATTCTCGAGACTGGAAACTTTCACCTGTCTCGGTTTAGTGTGACTACCGCAGTCTGGGGCCTCTGGAGGACCGCCGCTAACCGTCGACTCTGCCTGCTCTTGTCTCACCAATGGATTAGGATGTCCTCTATATAGTTCTGGACTTCCTAAGATTACGGACGTTTATCCCAAGTACCATGGTGCATCCTTTTGAAGATTTGTAACGCATCTCAGAACGCCTACTCCTTTTCCTAGGAAAAAGGGGACACTGCTTTGAAGCATGCCTCTCCGAACGTTGCCTAGTTGGTCCCGGCGAGTGCGAGATCACTTGACCGGGGTGGAAAGTCCGCATAGTCGACAGCACTGGTACCGCTATGAAGGTGATTTTTTTTTCACTTCCTATAACAGAACGGGCTTTCTGATCGTCATCTTTTTTTCACCGAGGGCGATAACGGCACTTTGCGCACACAAGTGATTCGTGCCAAAAATAATGTTCCTCGACCATTCAGTCTTGCAGTACGATTAATTTCACCGGACAGGTGTGTCAGTGGATGTTGACGTGAGCACTGCACCTCCCGAGAAGCATTATGAAGTGACCTCTGCAGTTTGCAATTTGCGGAGCGTGTCACCATGTAGGACTTTCCGAAGGCGGCTATAGAGCTACTCATTCAAAACCAAAGTCTGCTCCAGTGTCGGTATCTGCTGTCGCATTGTGTTCATCAATGAGAAATTTGCGGTTATTCGACGCCAAGCCGAAATCGTTGTTCTGGGGGGTTTGACGTCATTTGACCGGGAGCTCTCTAACGTCTCCGTAGGCTCTTTGCATCACTCACCCTCGGCAACGCCACATGCAGTCTTTGCCGAGCATAATTCCCAGACGGGAAAGAGGAGACGGGCTTTCCCTGAGAGAGCAGCGGACGGGTGAAGGCGTATGTCGACGCGATGGCGAGCGGGAACATTGTTTCGGGATTGGCTCCATTAACATATGACGTTCCAGATACTCTCGATGTCTTATTGTCGCACCCCAAAACGTTGTCGAGGGGTATTCGGCGCAAATCCTCACAAGAATGTATAGCGGTACGGGCACTTCCGATAGACTTGTTCAGCCTCACCGAACTAATAACAGCAGTCAATGGTCGGCCTTATCGTCATACCTTCATCTTTGGCGCAAGTTGTTTAGGGCGTACATAGTGGGGCTATGATTCTCGACGCCGGAAAATCTGTGGCGCGGGAGGGTCCCGTGGAGGTGGAGTCGGATACGGTCGGCGGCCTCTGGGCCATCGCGGAGTAAATCACCGTTGGCTTGACGGGTGCCGCATGCTGCATCGACGGAAACTTAAGATAATAAAGCCCGCTAGACGTCTTCCTCGACCACAACCTCGGTGATGAAGAGGGATGCCAGGCCATCCGCAGGAGGCTGCATGTTCTTGGGCGCCTCCGGTACGACGGCCCGAACGATCTCGCAAACGCCAAGGAGATAAGGAGGCTGAAGCTTTAAACGCCGCTGGAAGGTCTAGGGGCATGCAGCCCTAAGCCGAACCTGCGGTGAGATCTACGTGCCCGCCGGGCCAATCAAGCGCCTCTTCGTCACATGACCAGACTTTCTCCGGCGGGGGATGGGAGGGAGCGTAGTAAAGTTGGGAAAGAGAAACATATGACCGTTTAACCGGTCACTCATTGGGGCGGGCCACCGTTTTGTAAAGAGTGCTGCAGATCTGTGAGTCCTAGAGCAGGGCATTGTGGACCTTTTCAAGGAATTAGTGCAGCACTAGGGGTTATGTAGAGAAATTTACGGCAGGTTTTGTTGCTTTTCGCTTTTCTGGGAGTGGGACAAAAACTCTAGCAGGATTCCCCTCGGATCCGCAGAATATTTCGATGCTGGGCTTCACCTCACAAGACGTCTTCTTCCCGGACTACAAACCGGACTTGTCTTTTCGGAGCCTTGTAGAGAGCCGGTCGAAGGGCATAGGTTGTGGTGGTCACGTACGCACCGACACAATGCGGGTTCCGAGAGAGCATTATCCGCTCGAGCTCGATCGCCTCCCGATAGTTTCGGATTACGTTACCAGACCCAGGTGCTGCGTCGTCGAAGTCAATTGGCCGCACGCTTACATCGAGTTCCGCGGAATATCCAGGTTGGCGTAGCATTGGATAATATCCGTGATAGTCTCTACCATAGCCCCACGGATACTGCTCTTTCGTCCATGGCTGCCGCATTGCCTCGCGATTGGACCTCTTGACGCACCACGAGGCAACCCTTCGCTCTTGAGGATATAAAGGAATACCACGCAGGACCAACCGCAAAGGAGGCGCAACGGAGACGACTTGGGACCAGCGATCGGGACAGACGCCATGCAGCATCACGTCTTCATCGTTATTCTAATTTTGGCTATGTCACAATCCGTTAGCTAAATCAAAGTTAAGTGTTCTTACCAACCGTTCTAGGCCATTTTAAAGCAGCGGTTTAACATTTTCTTTTTGTATTT